>SNQJ01S0215840.1:5410-15469 GCA_010110895.2 Picea sitchensis | reverse complement strand
ATCTTCATATTACAAAGCTATTTTTTTAAGGCAAGATTCCGGCTAATTTCTTTGCTTTCATATAACCTGCTGAGTGCTTCATACATTTGCCTTGTTGTCTGTAGTTCAGATATATGAGGGATCAAATGATCCTTCACTGAATCTGCCACTATTCTATTATCTGTAGTTCAGATATATGAGGGATCAAATGATCCTTCACTGAATATGACACGATTCTCTTTGCTTTCTTTTCATTCTTCTTATGATTGGTCTTTTTCTCTTCTTCCTCTGGTTCTGGTACACCCACTGTAACATGTTCTAGAAGTTCATTCTTGTCTAGAATCATCTGCAACCTATGCTTCCAATATTTGAAGTTTCCATATCCTTCCAGCGTGTCTTCTACCCTCATATTGGTAGCCATTCTTTCTTGTAGTAGAAATCCTAGCCCTCCGGGCTATAGAAATAATAGAAAAATCAAATTTCTTGGATTTGAAAACTGAACTCACCAAAAGATGCACTGAACTGAGGCGAGTATGCTGGTATAGTCAGTTTCTGAAAATTCCAATTTTTGATCCTTGAAACTGGGCCTGTGAAATTATGGATTGTAGTTTTCTGATACCAAGTTGAACTAGGGTTTGACTTTCTGGGAGCTCTTCCCACCGAAAATATTCGTTTCTTATGCCAAAAGATGCACCTAGGAAGGGCACAATTCTGAATGTGGTTTGCAACAAAAAATTCCAAATATTCAAGAAACCCTAATTTTTGAATCTCGACAAAACTGAAGACTGAATCTGCGACAATGCTCTTTTAGGCCTGCTCTGATACCATGTTAAGTTCTTTCTTACACCGTTATTATTAATCCTGGGTTCAATAGTAATTATTACAGTGATAACAACAACATAATAATGATCTCACTGAAAGAAACAAGATCACAGAGTACACAAGCATTTATCCTGGGAAACCCTCAAGGGGAAGAAAACCCAACAAAACTTCTTTAATATAGATTCAATAACCAAATACAATACCATAATAAATCTCTCTCTACGAGAGACAAACTACCTTGATGCTAGACCAGAAAATACTCAAAGAACAATAACCAAACACTAAAGAATATCCTCTCCCAAGCAATGCGCCTCTCTCTCTTCCTTCTTCCGACAACTGGTAACTGCAACTTCCTTCAATACTTGCGCACTAGATGAATGAGCTGAGTGAGTGAACAAATGAGGCACTGACTTCCTTTATTTATACAAACTGGCAAGCCCTGAAAGGAGGTGTCTCTTCACTGACATGGTCGACTTCTCTTTATGGGTAGCTAGAACCACTTTAATTTGCCTGGGGGCCGACTTCTTAATATAATATTGTTATCTTTTACTTTATCCACAAAAGGGGATAAGAATATTCTTTGCAGTTACACAATATTTCAACATATCTAATCTCTGACAAACATACCTGGAGACTCTCCTCAAATCCTACAACCTAGAACAAGCATCTTCCTCCTTGTGCTTTCTACAGAGCCGTGCTTTCCCCTTCTACAACTCGTGGGTGTCTGCACTTCTCTATGCCTGCGGCCCACAGATGTATGCACCCTCTACTTCTGCAGCTCACATATAACCTTAAAAACCATGTAATAGTCTCACTCTCTTCAACTCCAAAACTTTCACTCCTTCAGACCTTCCCTGCCTTAAACCTGTCACTTAAGATTTTTCAATTGTACTTTCCCATAACACTTTACAATATAGATATTCAATGTTCTCAATATGTTTTCAATATGTCTTCATTAGGTGCTAATGGGAGTCCTTTGGTATCTTATTTATATTTCCCAGGCGACTTCCTTTAGGGGCTACCTTGTAACTGATTTACCCCTTTTCCTTATTCTAGGGCTAATCCACCTTCTTTTTGCAACTAAATTTTCCATAACTAGTCAACTTATAAATTATTTTCCCTTAACTAACTTCTTTTTGCAACCACTTTATTATTTAATTTATTTCTTGTTGCAACAACTTTATCCATAATTAACTTCTCATTCAACCAATTTGACTATTCAACCTTCTTGTTACAACTACTTTACCCATAATTAATTGACGTGTAACTGCTTAGGGGATTCTTAACCATTCTTCAGTGATTCCAATTTCATGAGGGCATATCTCCTCAACCATGAGGGACTACGTGGTGTTCCACATATCACTAGAAATAAAACGACAAGTACTATCCATATATGAGGGTCTTTCTTGCATTTACACTATCCTTCATGTTCATATTCCTCATTCAACTTCAGGTACCAAAACCACACCTCTGGGGATATATGTAGACTACATCAAATGCACCCAACTAACTAATCATCAATGTCGATCATACAAATGACAATCAACTATCCAACAATCCCTTCCACATATCTGGACCTCTTCAAGGGTTGACATCAATTTCCAAGATCAGTATTTAAGGGTTGACATCAATGAAAACCAACTGTCCCACATCATGCTAGGCACTGCCAAGCCCAAAAAATGTCGTTTAGGCCTTCAAAATGATCCTGAAAGTTTGGGACCCCAAAAAATGTAAAACAAACTGCCAAAATGGAAACTTTTCTTTGAGCCAATGGAATAGGTGGGTGGCCATTGATATCCAGCTGGATCAATGAGATATGACTCCCAAATGACATTCAGATTTCACCAATTTTCAATGTAGCATAGTTGTACCCCTTCAAGGAGACAATCAATGTTACAGTGGATGCACTTGTAAATGAAGAATATCAGACAAGCAAATAGAAGAGACAACTGCCAAGAGAAAATTAAAAGGAAATTGAAGGCATATTAGATCAGAAAGTGGCCAGAAAAACCATAGGTAAGAAATACTCCCAATATCTGGTGAAATGGAAGAACAAGCCACCAAAAGATGGAACTTGGATGTCAACAACCAAAATTTCCACAACTGGAGCAAATGTTGAATATTTTATGAACAATTTTTTTTTTCCTTGGGAGTTTGATGCAGGAGCATTCGATCTAAATTGTAGAAGTTGGCCTTAGGGTCAATAAATATTTTTTTTATTCCAATTATGTTAACTGAATATCTTTTAAGAATATCTTTTATAGTTTAGAACTTAGTAGTTTGGGCAAGTGTTAGTTTGTTAATTAATTGTTAGAACATATTTGTTAAGTTTGAGGATTTGTTGAGGATAACTTGGATCCTATGAGCTATTTGATATTTTTTTATTTAATCAGTTTCTCGTGAACTAGGGGAGTTGGTTTTTGAGAGTGGGAGTGTGATAGAGAATGTGTAGCCAGAGAGAAGCTTAGTAATACATGAAAGAAGAGAAAGAAGACCAAAGGTTGAAGATGAACATGGTGCAACAACAACAATGGAGATACGTGATCAAGAGATCATGAATAATTGTAACATGGGAGTCTGATGCAAGAGCATAAACCCACCCCTGATCAAAATTGAAATGTCAAGCTCCGACAAGGTGAAGTTGTTGAGGAGGACGTGGTTCCTCATGAACACATGTCTAGGAAAGAGGGCATTATATTGTAATTTGTTGTTTTGAGAAATTAGTTAGAAATATTAGGGATAGATTGAAGATATCTCAAATCTGAAATGATCCAAGTAAACTATATCATTTCCTTATTTATGTAAGCCTGCGAGCATATATGCAAGGCATGACTAGGTCCAACGAGCACCCAAACTGTGTAGTTAGGCTAGATTCATTTGAGCTCGAATCCAATAAAATTCGGGATTGTAATTTGGTTTCCTGTGTGTGATTTTTGGTTTCCATGTTAATTGTTTTAATTCCCAATTTGAACTTTGTGTGATGAGAATTAAATAGAGCAACGAAGAGACGAAGTTCATAGGAACTTCGTCGTGATTTGAAGCTGCGTGGGAAGATATTATCATAATTTTTTGTATTTGATCTTCAGATTACGAGTGTTATTATGTGGGTCAAATGGATTTTGTATTCTCTATTGAAGGATCAATTCAAATGCCATTAGATATTTGCGTTTGGACATATTAATAAATGATGTGGTTTCTGAGTTCAAAGTGTGGTGAAGAATGCTGACTTCCTTAATAATTCTTGGCAAAAAACTTGTTGAGAGATATTTACTCTAATTTGTATTGGCTAGAGGGTGATAATACGACGAGTTGGAATAATGCTCTAGTGACATAGTCTTATGTAGTTAACTCTCAGGTGTATTAGTTTTTTTTATGTTAATTGTTGCTTGTAATTATGCTTAGGGAGAAAGTTTGGGCCCATAACCCATAGGTATAAGGATCAAATCTTATTGGTAAATCGATCTTCACTAGGTAGCAGATTTGGTCTTCATCAGACAACCAATAAATGCATTTTTGGTGGCTATCCATGGTCTTCCTAAGATCAAGGGATTCCCTCCTAAAGAATTTCTAGGCTGCAAAACCATAAATTCAATAGGGTTCTCCCAAGAGTCTACTGAAACAATTATATCATCCAACACACCCTCAAGTTTAATCTTGGATTGGTCTTCTAATTCTAAGACAATAGGTGTAGGATGAAGGTTAAGTAACTATTATTATTCCATGGTTTTCCTAGTCATTATATTGATTGTTGCCCCTAAATCATTGAGAGCGTTGGGAACAAGAATTTCATTGATATGGATTGAAAAAATCGGATTCCCAGGATCGTAATATTTTTCTATGAAAACCTGTCCCGGCATGAGATCTGTTGATATTCCAATAAATTGATTTTTTGTTGGTTCTATCTTCTTCCTTCTAGGTTTATTTAAACAAAGTTCGCTAATGGTCTGAGCATAAATTGGTATGTCTTTAATATCTTGTAATAAAGGAATTTTGATGCAAACATTCCTTAATTCAGAAATAAATTCAAATTCAAAGAGAACAATTGGTTTTCCAAGCTTAACCTTTCCATATAGGGAGGTAAACTGGATGATCGGGGGATCTCTAAATTTGGGGGATTTTTCTTTATTTTAACATCATTGTTGATCCAATTAGGAGTTTCCTCCTCTATCTCTTCTTCAATGATTGTAGGAGAGTTTTTATTTAGAACCTTTTCTAATCTAAGTTAAATATCTTGTAATTCCACTGGGGTGATCAAATATGTGGGAAAGGGTTGTAACTCATTATTAAAAACAGGCTAAGATACCTTATTATTTGGCTCAGGAATTGGTTGGGAAGGTAATTGAGTGGGTCTTAGAGGTTGAGTGGATGGAAGCTGTAATTTTTTGGGTTGCGTAAGTTGTAACTATTGAGGTTGAGTTTGTGATTGTGTGGGATACGACTCTTGAAACTATGGGGGATATGATTTTTATGATTATTTTTGAGGTCATGGTATAGGGTATGATGGTTGTGGTTGTGTAGGATAGGCATAAGTATGCATATTTCCATAGTTGGGTCTTGATTTCCATCCCTGTTGCCAAGGATGACTTCGGATTTGCTGCTGAGTCCATCCTTGTCAGTGCATAGTAGGATCCAATAATTGTGGTGGATATTGTTGACCATAATAATATGGAGTAAATTGAGATGCAGTATTTGAAGATATACTTGGTCTCATAGGTTTACAAGGTCTCTTTGGTACAAGTGTACATAATTGTTTCAGTGCTTGATTTCCTTCTTGATAAACCACTTTGATTCTAGGTAAGGAGGGATAATTCTTTGTTGAATTCTCTCCTTCACAAATGGCACAAATTTCAATACTGTCAAGATGAGATTATTTTAAAGGGTGTCTTTTCCTACACGTAGGGAAAAAAATAGAAAGAGATGCATTTTCATCTTCTTGTTTCCTTTTAAACTGCAAAGTATCCAGTTGTGAGCTAAGAGTTCCAAGAAGACTAATTGTTATCACTGAAATTTCATCCGCAACATTACACACAAATGGTTATAGAAATACAACAATGCCAACAACAATTAGTTCACTTGCAGGACCAAAATGCATTTCAAAAGGTAAAAACTATATAATTGAGAAAAAAATTGACATGCACAAACTCACTAAAGGAAGCGCGCGCATAGTGCGCGGGCCAACAAAGCCCGTAGAATGCACAATGCGCCAAATGCATGACTGTGTACGAGAAAATACGCGCACTCCTGTAAACGACGTATTTATGGTTATTCCCCCCCCCCACCACTTATGGACCAATTCCCAACTTGATTTGACCTCCATATCTAAGAAAAATCTGAATGGGCGGTTGGTCAAGGACCAAAGGGTGCCCTAAAGGGCCCCTTATTCACACTAAGAACTAGTTGAATTTTTCCTTGAATAAATGCTATAAATGGAGTCCATGGTTGCACTAAGAAACCAAGATCTTCATAGTATTGTTATGCTGCCTCAATTCTCCCTTGAGAATCCTCTTTTCTCCTAGGAGTATTCAAACATCATTGTAATAGGCCATTCCACTCACCTCTTGAGGGAATAGACATTGATTTTCTTCATCATTTTCCATTTTTCTTCCATTGTAAGAAGAGCTCTCCATTAGGGAAATCAAGAGCCCTCCCAAGGAGGAAGAGGGGACCCATAAATCCTCTTTTTTCTCTATGGTGTTTTGCCAACTAATATAGTTATCCATTGGTGGCATAATCTTGGTCATTGGCTGATTGTTTATGGTTCTAAGTTTCTTGTGCATTCTATTTTTTATTTCCTTAGTTGTTTTAGTTTGTTTATTTGTTTATTACATGTGTTTGGCTTGTTTAACCCACTCACTAACTTCTATCTTGTCTAGAAGGCCCAACTAGGCATGCAAGTTCCATTGTTTTGCTCACCCAAGTGATGAAACGAGCACAACAGATTGACGACCATACTGGGGAAAATGTATCAAATTCCACCCTATTTGGGCTTAAAGAGCACTTATTTTTAATCAATTTGTCTTGTAGGTACCAAAACCGAACCAACCTTACCTTTCAAAAGCCAAATTTTGAGTTGGAGGAGGAGAATTTCACTCAGAATCCCCCCCCCCCTGACATGTACCAGACAGTGCGCGGGTATTCTCGCCCACATATGCGCACTCAATGCACTGTGCACCCAAAAAACTTATTTTCTCTATGCATTCTGCGCACTGTGCACCCACTGCGCCTATGTCAGAATTGTAACCCACACACATTTCTAGATTTTCAAAATTGTAAGGGTTTTTGTGATGATTTGAAGGCCCTTAAATCCTTGCTCTCATGCAATTTGTAATGCCCATGCACTCCACTTAGAATCCTTTCCCATATGAAAGGTTAGCTAAACATAGGCACTTAGGCGGTAAAAAAAACCAAATATTCTCCTCTTTTGCTTTGGTTTCCACATGGATGGCTTGTTTGGTTTGTAAAATTTAAGTTGTGATTATTGCTATCACATATTAAAAACACTTGCATTGTGACCAAAAATTAACTTTTATCATTGAGTATGCTCTTTTCTCGCACCATAGAGCGATCTTGAGAATCATAAAGGTGGTTAAGGAGACATTTCATCTCCCTTAACAAAAATATTTAGGAGAGGATAGAGTCCCCCTAGGGCTCCTCTTAGTTTCTTTTTTGAAATCATCTTAAATTTGTAAGGGCCCATACATGCCCACATGTTGCAAACTTAGGATGGTTTCTTGAAATTTCTTTCTTAGTGTACATCACTAGGGAAGTTTAAAGATTAAAGTAATAGACCATACATGCCCACATGCTTGCAATCTAGGATAGTTTTTCAATATTTTTTAGTGTAAACAACATTAGGGAGTATAAATGATTGGTAAGGACCCATATGTTCACATGCTAGTTCTTTAGGGATTTTAAAATTATGCAAGGTTGTACCAATGACACTTAGTAAGATAGGTAACAAAGATTTGTAAGGACCACAGGAAGTCCGCATGTTGCAAATTCAAACCTAAATTATTAAAATTTGGCACACTCTTTCACCTGCTCACACACAAAGTCACTCCTCACTCACATAATTTCCATCTTGAATTGTGGAGGTTGAAGTAGGTTTTCTCCAAAGGAACTTCGAAACGTTCCACTATTTCTTGAAGAAATTATCCACACCCACTTAATTCAAATGAGATTGGTTCACACCCCCAATCTCTCATCCCACCACACCTATTTTTTTTTTTTAAACCCACTAAGTTTTCCTCCATAGGAGGTGCTAAAATAATTTTTTTAGTCTAGGGAAGATCTCGGGGGTAGGCATCCAAATAACTCCCCGTTATCTGATTCTCATATTTTCAAACATTAGAAGTTGACAAATAAAGAACTTTCAAAATCCTCCAAGTCCTACACCATAAGACAGACGGATACCCATGAAGGGTTGAAGGCCAAGGTTTGGTTGTTCTGTGCGTCCCCCCTTGAGTCACCCAACTCTTGGAAGGGATCCAGCCCGTGACCCATTTCTGAGGCCGGAAATCTAAATGCCGCACTTCGACTGAGGTACCTAATGGACAAATTTAGGACAACTACCCAGGTGACAATTGTGGGTTGCAATTGCACCTTGATCATATGTTGTGTGGATATTTGGAAATATCGCTAGCGCTTTCGAGATATGCACCCTCTACCCCTCATTATAACTGATTATTTCATCCTTCACTAGTTCATCTTCTGGTGGCTTCACAACCCACTGTTGAGTGCTCTTGGAAGGTCCAGTGCTATTTGAGAGGAAGGACGATACATCTTTTAGGACACGAGCATTTGTTTTATTTTTTCCCCCACATGGACAAAATCCACCTACCCACATGTATGCTTATTTACAGTTGATTTATGTATGATGCTCATTGATTACATGCAATTGTGAATTATATTATCTTGTGAAGATCCAAATTTGATCCGGATTTTATGGGCAAAACGAAATGACTACAGATTATTACCAGATGCTTAAGACAGAATAACAGAGATACAGTAAAAATGGTTTTCTATTCAATAAGGAAATAAACTGAAACTGTAAAATGCAACGGAAAACAAGCTTGCTGGAATGGTGGCGGCTTATCTCTGAGAAGAGATGTGACGACTGCGATCATTCGCAAGAAGATGATTACAATGAGGCTCTCAAGGCCTTTTTACAATAAACAGGAGTTTCAAAAACTCTAAACATCCAAAAACCTAACTCTAGGAGATGAAGCACCAAAAGTCATGTGGGCCCCGTTTGGGTAAGTTAGTACATCAACTTCCCGGGGTCGTAACTTTTGCATACGATTTTCATTTTGGGCATATGATAGCCCATTGGAAACATCTATCCAAGGACTAGAACAGTTTCTCAAAATTGCATGTTGCAATTTTGCGACCGCAACATACCCCAAAAAACGTCGTTTAAGACCTCAAAACGGCTCTGGAAGTTTAGGACCCGAAAAACTGCTAAAAATAGTAAATTATAAAAATTGCGAGAAAGTTGTTTTGAGCCAGATGGAAAAGGTGGGTGGCCACCAATATCCACCTGGATCAATCCTCCATCCTTATGAAGCAATGGTCTCCATTGCGTTGAGTTCCCCCATCAGATGATGAAATTTCTGTTGAATTTGGCCCCGAGTGAGCCACTTGCCTTGGTGCAGGAGCTGCCCTTCTTTGACGAATCGATAAAGATGGATCCTTTGTTGTTGAGTGCCCTTGATCTGTGTGTCCACAGTCTGATCACTGGATGGCTATTGTATGCAGTCAGGGTTGAGCTTTTTTGGTGTCAACTGTTCTGCTACGTCTGAGGTGTCCAATAATGGTGGGAAATAAGGTCGAAGGAGGTCCACATTGAACACTGGGTGCAGGCAAAGGAAAGGAGGAATGTTGAGCGCAAAAACATTATCCCCCACAGCCTTGGTGATGGTGTACGACCCATAACGGAGTGGGCGAAGCTTCCTATGGGGTCCTGTAAGGCGTTCTTTCTGTAGGTGTAACCAAACTTTGTCGCCCACCTGAAACTTATGTAGAACCCGATGTTGATCATGGTGCTGCTTGTACTTGTCATTGGACTTCTGTAGGATATCTTGAACCTGTTGGTGGATGTGCTAGATCCTCTCAATGAACCGGGTGGCTTTGTCAGCCTTAGTTGGAGTCGGAGAGGATTCGGTCAAGGTGACCACAAGGGGAAGTGCAACATCTATGGGACCCAATGGTTGGAATCCCAACCCCACCTGAAAGGGACTGTGGCCGGTTGAGCTATGT
>SNQJ01S0215838.1:6450-21984 GCA_010110895.2 Picea sitchensis | reverse complement strand
GAAAAATAGTATAAGAGTTACACCAATACACCACAATACACCATGCACAATATATGAGAAATAATCAATAGTTATTGTTCAAGGGAAGTAATGACTTCCAAAGGTAGCTACAACTTCAAAATATAAAGGGAGGGATAAACCTCCAAAAGGAAGATACAATCCTCCAATATCAAGAGAGGGTTGACCTCTTCATCCTTGCCCCTTCCTTCCACCCAAGAATATATGAGAGATAATAAAAATTTACATTAAATTATCACCATCAACCAACCATCACACAGAACCTGATAATGCTTCTTGAGACTTCTTCAACTTTTGCAATTCTTCACTTATTGGAATACTCTGATCCTATAGATAATATTACTCAATGTATTCTCTGAAACTCCTCCAAGTTTCACTCCTTGAATCCTCCCAAAAAAGGAGTTATATAGAAAATGGTAGACCTTATTCAATTTTGGTTTATTCGGGAGAGCGAACTTGTACAACATGCCTCGCGCTCAATATTTAACATAAGATTTTGAAATTAGTACATAGGAAACTACAGCCCGTAACCTTTCCAATTCAATTGGTCTCACTTCATTTGGATTCTCTATGAAGACCTTATGACTGTTTTACCCAAAACACATGTTTATGACTTGCTTAAGGACTAGTCAAAAACCCTATCTTCCACAGAGTGTATCTCCAAAATTATAGCGAAAAAAGAGATGAAATTTTTACCACAGATACCTAGATATGTCTTCTCAATTGCGTACAAATTTAACCATCTGAAACGTTCTAGAAAAAAGTTATAACAAAAATGGTAAGATGACCTATAAATAACATACCTTAGAACACATCACCAAAATACTTCATCCTCCCTTGAAATTTGGTCTTCTTTACTTCAGATTTCCTCTAAAATTTGACTTATATCTCCTTGTTCATTAAAACAATTGTGTGTGTTGAAATATAAATGTATAATGAAATGTATTTATACCCTTTATGTCACTTCCTTTTAACATTAGGGCCGACATGTAGTTTCTTCTTCAATTCACATTGTCATCTTCAAAAATTCATTTCTCCTCAATCGTGAGGATCCACGTGACGTACCACATACCACCAGAAGCAGCATGACTTATGCTATCCATCCATGGGTGTTGTATTTGCATGTGTTATTTCCTTTATGTTTATCTACTTCGATCAATTGTTGGGTCCAAAAGCCAATGACTAGGGTTGACATCAATGACTACAACCAATGGCTAGGGTTGATATCAATGAAAACAAGAAATCTTCCAACACTAACCATATACCTAAAAAAATTGTCATATCTCTCATGATATGCCTCAACCAACTACCATAATCCATGTGCCAATGTATTCAAGATATGTACTAGCAATGTATCTCAACAAGTGGACCTCAATCAACATGCACCATACATCCTCAAGTCATATACCAATTTCCTCAAACACATGCCTCAAGAATGCTCCTCAACATCACCAAGAGACAACCTCAAACCTCAAGTATGCACCATAACATGTAACCAAACTAGCCAGTATTGCCTCTAATGAATGTACCAACACATTACCAAGATGCAAAAAATAACATGCTATCATCACCATGCATATACCATAACATATACTATCATCACTAAGCATGTACCATAACACCAAAACCATAAGACTTAAACCTTACCTCTGATCCTGTAGCTAACCTGTTACTCTGTAATCTGACTTATAGCTTCTTCCACGGTCAATAAGTAATCCGGTACTAACATTTTCTAAAATTTGCAAGTGCCTCGGTAGAAAACCATAGTACAACAAGCAAGGGCCTCACTAGACAAGTATATTGCAACAAGTGAGGGCCTGACTAGAAAAGTATAGTGAAACCCATAAGGATGACCTAAATTAGGGTTTTCTCAATTTCTCCTGCTCTCCTCTACAATCCCGAGAATCTCAAACTTATCCTGCTTCGCTACCTCAAAATTGTTCGTCGCAAACTAGCAAAACAATCACAATACTAGACCATAACATTCACAAGATATATATCCAATGTAAGTGTGTGAGTATGCTTGTGAATGACTCCTTGAGGGGTATTTATATTTTTTCTAGATAACCTCTTCCCTTAAACTTAGGGCTTATAAATATTTCTTATTGCAACCACTTTACCCTTTCATTCATTGACTTGTAACAAACTAGGGCTTCTTGACCATTCTTTGGGGCTTCCAAATTTACAAGGCCATATCGCCATAACCGTGAGGAACCACGTGGATTTCCACATATCACCAAAAATAGAATGATGTGTACTATCCATCTATGATACTATTACTTGCAATAAGTTTTCCCTTCATGTTGTTATTCCTCAATCAACTTCGAATCCCGTAACCATACCTCTAGGGCTACATGTAGACTACATCAAATGTACCCAACTAACTCATGATCAATCTTGATCATACATCTGTCCAACATCTCTGGACCTCTCCAAGGATTGACATCAATCTCTAAGGGCTGACATGAATTGCTAAGGGTTGACATAAATCTCTAATGGTTGACATGAATTGCTAAAGGGTTGACATCAATGACAACCAACTGTCTAAACAAACTATCCAACCTAAACCACTATTTCCTAATCCCTAGTCCCTTTGATATTTAACCCCTAACATATGACCCTAATAAACCCTAACACATATTGACCCTATAAACTCTTATTCATAATCCTTGTAACCCATAATGTTTAATGGTTATAACCTACAACCCCTTTAACTCCCAATGTCTGACCCCTATAACTCCTAACTTCTATAATCCTTAACTTCTAATCCCTAGAACCTCATCACCCCTAACTATTTTCTCCTATCACCCTTATCCACTAACCTTTATAAGCCCTTCAACAAAATTTATAACCTTCCATCCCTATAAATCTAAACCCTAACACCTATAACCCCTAATCCTAACATTTAATCTGTATAATCCTTTCCTATAGTGCCTGGAATACTTAACTCCTAATTGTTGTGACTCGTGTTTCTCTTAATCCATATAATCCCTAGCACCCTTAACACCTAATCCTTAATTAACCCTCTAACCCTTAACATATATAACTATTGGAAAATTGGTTGTCATTGATGTCAACCCTAGACGAAATCGAGAAGCCTCTAGAAGCGATGGGCATATTTGAAGAAGTCTCCAAAGTGGTCCCCTTATGGTGTAGCTTTAAGCATGGCCTTCATGGGAAGACGCTTGGAAGAAGTCTACAAGAAGCACTGGAAATATGGTTAAGTGCTAAGAATCCCTAGAGGCATGGTCAGAATCCCATATTTGTTTCAAGAAAAAGAGTATTAAGGACATCATAATTTCATGCAATGCCTCATATATTGATAGTCCTCATCAATTCATTTCCAACAATAGGTGTCATGACACATGGTTCTTCACAGTTGAGAAGTTATTCCCTATTAAAGATGAATCCACAAAGTATGGTCAAGAAGCCCCGTATCTAAGATCAAAGAAGTTACAAGTTGGCCCTAAAGTCAAGTAAGGGAGAAACATTATTGCAAACAAGAAGTTACAGGTCAACTCAAAAATCAAGTAAAGAAGTTACTTGGAAGGGTATAAATACACATCAAGAACCTCTCATTTGATACCCAAGAAATTATGTGATCTTTTGGCGCAAGTGAGATAATGAATTCATGTGAAGGAGGAATTTCTTAGAGTTTCAAATGTGAGAAGGGTTTTGGTAAAACCCTATATGAGATGACCCCCGTAGGTCAAGTATAGGGTGTCCCGTAAGGCCCCCACTAGTTTTTTTGTACTCATCATGTGAGGCCCCGCCTATTGTCCGGTCTAGTCCCATAAGGCTGAGAAAAGTTTGAAGAATTTTTTATTCTGTTGATGCTGAAGTTATGGAAGGTTTGATGATCTGTGATCGCATGCACCAGGTTTTCATATGTTGAAAGGTATGTTTTTATCTATATTTTGAGGCTTGTATCTTGGATATCATGGCATATGCTTTGAGGCATATCTTGGAGGTTATTGTATATGCTTGAGGCATATCTTAAAGGTTATGGAATATGATTTGATTCATACATTGAATGGTTTGGCACATGCTTAAGGCATGTTTTGGCATATACTTGAGGATTGTATCTTGGATATTTTGGCACATGGTTTGAGGTATATATTGGATACTTTGGAATGTGGTTTGAGGTACATCTTTGATATTTTGGTACATTGTTTGATGCATATCTTGATGATCTTGGGAATATGATTTTGGGGATGTTATTGGCATAAGATTTATTTGGTTGAACCAACTTTGATGATAATGATGTATCAATATCCGTGGCAGTAACAAGGAAATTTTTATTTTCTCATTTATATTATCTAGAGAAAAGGAGGGGAAAGGAAAGGAGGTTGAATCCTCCTTCCAGTTGGTGTTGGAGAATCTAGGGATTTGGAGCTTCCTTCAGGTTGGAGCCTCCTTCTAGTTGGAGCTGGAGAATCTATGGATTTGATGCTTCCTTCAAGTTGGATCCTGTAAACTAGGGGGTTAGATCCTCCTTCCAGTTGGAGATGGAGAATTTAGGGAGTTGTAGCTTCCTTCAGGTTGGAGCCTACAAATAGACGGATGGTTCCGTTAAGCCCTAAATAGTGGAACATTACCCATTAATTGGGGCATATCTGTTATAACCCTAATTTGCACCATATATGCTTACCTGGCATCAGGCCATCTCATAGCCCTTTTTTGCCAAGCCACTACTGAAAAACTCTTCTAAAAAACTCCATTTTAAAAAATCCATGTTAGCTGACCCACTACATCCCATGTGGATCTACAGTTTCCATGCTAGCTACCCACTACAACCTGCGTGGACCTATAGAAGCATGAAAAAAGGAAAGTTGTCGATGGAACACACAACTTTGGGTGAGTTAACTGAACCTTTTGGCCATGCATGGCCGAGGGTTTGCCCAAATACCTAGCTTCTTCTAGACTATAAAAGAAGGGTTAGGGGTCCTATTTGGAGGAGGAGAATAAGAGTAAAGAAACTCTACCCAATTGCACATTCCCATTATCCCAACCCTTTAGCCATCCTTGTGCAAAGAGAGATACAAAGAAAACAAGTTGGAGGACATTTGAAGAGGAGCCCAGCATCAGGTTCGCGAAGCAGTGGCCGATCTCAACATTATAAGTTGATTCATTAAAGTTAATAATAAAGAAATGTTTTTCCCATCCCACTATATGAGTTCTTCATAGTTTAGCAAATATATGTTTGAATCTCTAACCCATTAATCTGTAGAAAAAATGCATGTAGAGTTTGTTGCTTGTTTTGTACACAGGTCAGTCTTGAGAGGATAGTTGCCAACAAGCGATCAAGTGCGAAGAAGGATCGACATCGAACATCTGGAACAAGGTATGTTCATTTGACCATGTATTTGCTTAAACGAAATGGGGATTAGGTCTGGGACGAAGGTAGAAAGTAGGATTATTTCGATCTTATCTGCATGCATAATATAGCCCTAAATGCTAGTCCATAGGGGGATTTCCCACCACAACAGAATTGGTGACCATATTGGGGAGGTTTCTAGGGTTCTTGGGAATATTTTTGGGTATTTTTAAAAGACTAGTTTTCTTTCCTATTTTTTGGAGTTTCTACAAAGTCTAAGTTAATAGAGATTCTAGTCTTCCATATCAACTATCTATGTTTCTTTGCTTGAATGTAATTTTTTTTCGAGACCCACAGAGGTACACGTGACCTACATAAGGTCTGCATGCGTGTACCCGCACCCTACTTTCTTACAACCCGCGTGTAAACGCTAGCTGAAGAAGTAACCGTAGCGTGTATGATTCCAGAAAATTTTTGAGGCAATCATCCTCTTCCCTGTCAGAATCAGTCATTATCAGAGGTTTTCTGGAACTCTTTCTAGTCTTGCTTGTTTGTAGTCTACGGCTTAGGGTTCATCTCAGATTGGTTTGTTTTACAAATTTTTCCTTACATTGTTTTTCTTTTTTCTATTAAAGAAAGTGTCTAAGCCTTCAAGAGATCCTGGTTCTTAGTATCAGTGGTCTCTTCCAAGTTTGGATTGTCTGTTTTTATTTGTTTCAGAGTTTTAGAGATACACGCAGCCTGTATAATGCCAACACGCGTGTACACGCCCTCTGTCTCTACACAACTCACGTGCACACGCTTGTTGTTGAATTTCCAGTAGTGTGCTTGTGAAGGATAGTTTTTGTTGAGGGTGAGGAAGTCATCTTTTCCCTTGACAAGAGTTATACCTCTCAGGTTTTTGAATCTCTGTCCTAGCATTCAGTAGTTTAGGTTTGATCTCAGCCATAGCTTTCTTTTTTCATTTAAAATTTTTTCATCAAAATTTTCTTTAGGGTTTTTAGACAAGTGTGAGAGTCATTTTTTAAGTTGCTAGCATGTGATTTCTTGAAGTGATTCTTTGCGATCTAAAAACCTGAAATTTTTCTTGGTTTTTGACTTGTTGATATTTTTCCTTTTTGCTTTGTGAGCATTCAAATAAAAAAAAAAAAAACTTTCATTTCTTTGTTTGGTTGAAAAGTGTTGTTTTGCATTAGTAACCAGGGAAAAGTCCTTACTTTCATAAGTTCTTGACAGTTTTCCTAGATCATAAGTAGCTCGTAGTTGAGTGAAACCCTTCTTTAAGTTTGTTGATTCAAAAGATATTAGAAAATTTAAAAAAAAAAATTGAAAAGTTGTTGAAAATTTGCGTTAAGTGAAGGTTTTTGTTTCCAGCTTTCTGTTCATTTTTACTTTCGTCTTTCAAACATCACTAGTTTCAATTTCATACCCCTTGACATAAGACAATCCATAAAATTAACACTAAATCTAAAATTCATTAGACTTTTATGTTTGTAGGGTTAACCAACTAGTTCAAGATTAGGGCCTTGGATTAGGTTGGAGAGGAAACTCTTCAAGGCCATTAAAATCAAACATTGGAGTCTGAGTTAGGGAGTGTCCAAGTCCAGTATCATGAAAGTTATCTGGGACCCCCCTCTAACATAGGGGATAAGAACGAGGTCATGTGTGGAAAGGTAGTGGAGATAACCCCTCCAAAGCTGGACCAATCGTAGTGGAGAACACATATAGAGGGCTTGTCTTGGGATTCCATCGATTGCATTTGCCATGGAGCTTCATGGGTCTCGAATCTATTCGAGTTCCTCATTTTTCTTCTGAACCACTTGCTCTTGATACCCTTGAAATTTTTTGGGCTCGATACCCTGCTCATTGTGGTCTACCTGACTTTCGACTATACCCGCCTGGTGACTATTCGAGCGTTGGCAACCTAGTTGCCTATCTTTTTAGGGACATACACAGGTGACTGCAAGGGTATACTGCGGTACCTAGGAAAGACATCGGGCCACACTTTACAGAGTATACCCGGAGGGTGATTCCATGTTCGATTGCACCAGTAAGTTTCTCTAGTGTTGCTTGTTGTAACTATTATTCCAATTAATTTAGTGTTTGCCTGTCTTATCCTATAGGGACTTTTTTTAATGTGTGTTGTTTTTGAACGACTAGAATGCCCTAGAGTGTCTTTGATATTCTCACACAGTGGAGGATCATGAGATCCACCAGTCACGAAGGCTTCTTGGCCTACTGCCAGTTACACTGGACCCACCCCCACCACCAATAAGGCGAAAGCTAGACCAACAAGGGTCTTTTGAAGCGATCGGGTCACAAGAAATTGTGCCTGACCAACATCCAGAGGAATTGACCATTTTAGACCTTGGAGTGAAAGCTTTTGGTCTAGTTGAAACCTCCACCACTGATCTTTTGGCACCCACCATTGTACTAATTCATCCTTACGAGTGCCAGACAGTGTCACACACAACAATGGAAACAAATGTTGTTAATCCTTCTGAGAATTCTTCAATTCCCACTACGGTTGTCACCACAGGAGAGTTTTCACCTCCTAACCCACCATCACCGGTTTGAGCCACCATGGTCTCAACCACCTCTACATCACATAATAGTCTGATCCCGTCTCTGGCAGTGGCCACAACCCCTTTCACACCAAGTGCGACAGACCCTCCATTCTCATATGGGATGCCTAGTTCAGGTACAAGTCCTGTACTTTCCTACTCCACTTCACAGACTTAAGGTTTGGGGGCAAAGAGCTCTAACGATCCTCTGCAAGGACACATGGGGGGCACTCCTACTGCTTTTAACTCTTTCCCTTACGTGGGAGGTCATATACCTCCTTCATCCCCTTCACTCGGTGGCACGCATCAGCAATCTGTCGGGCCACCTGCACACCATAGTTTATTTGGAGTGGGGAGTCAAGGACCACCTTTGCATAATATGTCAGTTGGTTCGACACCATTTTCTTTGTTCGGTGCATTTGGTAACAATGCATTCTCATTAACTACTTTCCCAACTAGGGGCAACCTCGGTTTTAGACAACCTATTCCTATGCAGGGTATTATTCTTGCATAGGGGGCACACCCAGGAACTTCTTTCACATCAGGGCCTTGGAATTCTTGGCAGGGATCAGTTCCCTCGTCCAGAATGCCGATATGGGGTAATTATTTTCACAATAAATGGAACCCCAGACAAAGCACTATGCCTATCTCCATGGGACCGACATGGGGCAACCCTTCCCAAAGTCCTTCGAATGTAATGCATGCCCAACCATCTATGTCCTATTATGGAAATCAACCGATGATATCTCCTCACACACAAAATCCATACGGTGGCCATGGCCATGGTTTTTACCAAAACCCAGGCCAACAATCGAACTTTTCCTGGAAACTTGGTGCCAGTCAAACTCCAGGGCCCTTTTTCCTAGGTTATCACCAACAACCCAAACTACCCTTCCTGGAAACCTTGCATTTGCCAGACTTGACAAGGATGTTGAATGACCCTATCTGTCATGATCCACGTTGACCTTTTATGCCAACGAAGTTTCCTTCGGACATTCCAAAGTTTGAAGCCAAGCCTAATGAAGATCTAGGAGATCATGTGACTACCTTCCATCTTTGGTGCTCATCTAACTCGTGGAAATACAATTTCGTATAGTTGCGATTGTTTCAACATACTCTAATTGGGAGTGCCACAAAATGGTACATTGAGCTCGATCGCTCAAGATACTCTTCCTTTGGCGAGCTGGCGATGGCTTTCCTAAACCATTTCCAGTTACCTGGCATCGACCCACAAAGTGTCGATCATGAGCTAACTTTGTTGTTTTTCAAGCTCGCTTTGAGATCCAAAAGCAACATCCAACGAGACTACATTTATGCTTTTCGATCTCATCTGAATTAACTGAAAAAATTAACCTCTATAGGTCTTCTTTTAAGCCCTTTTCAGACCCTCTAAACATGAAAATATTATGAAGCGATCTTGTGGCCTTTCACGCTCATTAAACTGAAATTTGAAGTCACTTCTGTTCGATGGTAGTGTATCCCTTTTTCAGTCCGGACAGTCAACTGTACAAACAAAGGTATACTCTATGGAACTTCAGTTCTCTAGAAGAGTACTCTCAGGTATCATTTTAACCCTTTTTCGTGCCTGAGGGACTAAATTTACGAAAAAGGAACCCCCACAGAGTCCATAGTTAAGCTCTTTTCAGACTCCCTAAAATTGAAAAGATTGTCGAGTGACCTTATTCTTTCACACTCGTTAAAATGGTCTAGAAGAACATTCTTTATAGAGTCCATAGTTAATCTTTTTTCAGACTCCTTAAAAATAAAAAAATGGCCGAGTGATCTTGTATTTATCACACTCGTTAAAATGGTTTTGAATAGACATCTTGTCGGTGCTAGTTTACCCCTTTTTCGAACTGACTAGACTACCTTCGAAAAAGGTACCCCAATGGAGTCTCCTTTTACATTTTTTCAGACTCTCTAAATATGAAAAAACACCGAGCTTACCTTCTCTGGGCTCATTAAACTTACATCAAAGGACGTTACCGTTGTGTGTTTTGTTAAACGCATTTGTATACCTGCTTCTTTGGTCTAAATGTCGACTCCATGTTTCTCCCAACTAAACCATCTGAAGAATACCTTATACACAAGCCTTGTAGCACTTTGCCTCTGTGTCTTAACACCCTTGACCCCCAGAGGATTTTTCTCGAGTATCATTATTCTGAACATCAGTCTTGTCCTTGTGCCTTGAACTTGTATGTTTGTAACGATCATTCCTCCATTGTAACGTAACATTCCTTTACTCTTTTTTCGAAAATCATTGAAAAGGGAAAAAAAATCAAATATACCCCAAAAAGAGGAAGGGAAAAGTATTTTCTTTATTGGCAGCACAATGAGTCACCCTTGGATAAAGCACATCTATCCGTTTGTTCGTCAAACTATGGGATTTAATATGACCTTAGGAATCTTTTCTCGCCACATAGAGTTGTGTCCTCCTCCATTTGGTTATTGTTCCAAACATATGGAGAGTTTATGTTGTCTCCTGCCTCGTAAACTTATGATTAATGCCATGCTACTTGAGTCTCATCATTTGTTGTGTTGTTGTCCAAGGGAAGTTTTTACCAAGCCCGAGTCAGTGCCTCTGCAGTTTGTCTCTTTCCCTCATACCTAGCCATCTTGAATGTCCAATCAAGTCTTTGTTCGAAATCAATGAAGCCTTCAGTCTGATCATCAAGATTCTCTAGTCCATGACCGATGAGCCATCGAAGACCTCTGGGTAGTGAAGTCGTACACTCATATTACACTCCTACCTGAGTTTTGAAGATTTTGAAGTTGTTGCTCGAGCTTTGAAGACCTCATCTCCAGCCATCAAGCCTTATCAGCTTCTACAAAGATGGATACTCTACATGTATATCTTTTTGATTTCGAGATGTAGCTCCGTTGTGTATTGTTCGTGGCTACACTTTATATAGTTGTATGACATAGATCTACAATGTATTTAATTGGTATCCATGCATTTATTTTATCCCGAGCATGGGTATGCCCACCTCGGTGAGACAATTGTTATTTTTGCAGATGGCGCCTCCTGATTTCTGGTCCATGGGCTCACTTGTTCGACACATCAGTAAATATTGGTAATGTATTTCGGCCATCAGATGCTCTTCTGACCTCACACATTAGGGGGCATCTGTTATAACCCTAATTTTCACCATATATGATTACTTGGCATCAGGCCATCTCACAACCCTTCTTTTCCAAGCCACTACTGAACAACTCTTCTAAAAAACTCCATTTTTAAAAGTCCATGCTAGCTGACCCACTACAACCCGTGTGGATCTACAGTGTCCATGCTAGCTAGCCCACTACATCCCGTGTGGACCTACAGAAGCACGAAAAAAAGAAAGTTTCCGATGGAACACACAGCTTTGGGTGAGTTAATTGAACCTTCCGGCCATGCATGGCCGAGGGTTCACCCAAATTCCTAGCTTCTTCTAGCCTATAAAAGAAGGGTTAGGGGTCCTATTTGGAGGAGGAGAATAAGAGTAAAGAAACTCTACCCAATTGCACATTCCCATTATCCCAACCCTTTAGCCATCCTTGTGCAAAGAGAGATACAAAGCAAAGAAGTTGGAGGACATTTGAAGAGGAGACCGGGATCAGGTTCACAGAGTAGTCGTCGGTCTCAACATTGTAAGTTGATTCATTAAAGTTAATAATAAAGAAATGCTTTTCCCATCCCACTATATGAGTTCTTCATAGTTTAGCGAATATATGTTTGAATCTCTAACCCATTAATCTATAGAACAAATGCATGTAGAGTTTGTTGCTTGTTTTGTACGTAGGTCAGTCTTGAGAGGATAGTTGTCAACAAGCGATCAAGTGTGAAGAAGGATCGACATTGAACGTCCAGAACAAGGTATGTTCGTTTAACCATGTATTTGCTTAAAATAAAAGGGGATTAGGTCTGGGACGAAGGTAGAAAGTAGGATTCTTTCGGTCTTATCTGCATGCATAATATAACCCTAAATGCTAGTCTGTAGGGGGATTTCCCACCACAACAATATCACATTAGTATTGTTATTTTATTTATGTTGGCTTGGGTCCATTAGTTGTAATTGTACCTCCTAGTCTCCTATATATACCAAGGATAAATTTTCATTTGGAATCATCTTGTATTTGTAAATTTATGTGGTGTATAAGGAGGTTTCCCCCTCAAAAAGGTTTATTATCTGAAATTATCTCTTTTTCAAGGCGTTGATTACTTATTATGAGGTTTTTTATTCTATTTTGATATTTGGTTCTTAACATTTGGTATCATAGCTCAAGGTCTTGGGGTTTCGTTGTTGCATCTGAAACACCTTGTAATTTTCACTATAATTTGTTTTCTACAATGTTTTAGAAGGAAATCGTTAGAGGATTTTTATTATATGGAGCAAGGTACTTGGGGTTCAAATTCCAACTCCTAAAGCCTTATACTTTCAAAGATATATCATGTGTGAGATAGGGTTCTAGAATCATTCTAAATTTATTCATAGCGGAATATTTGTTATAAAACAATTTCTGTGACATTTCATACCCTAAAAATTGGATGATATTTAGAGACATTAACAAGGTAGTTGTGATAAAAATTTCATTTTCTGGGTCATCCTAATTTTGTAGATACACCCTGTGTAATATAGGATAGATGACTAGTCATATTAACTAGTCTCAAACATGTGTTCCAGGTAAAACAATGATATCTTGTCTAGTGAGTGTCCAAATTAAGTGAGATAAGTTTCATTGGACATTGGAAAGTATTTAGTATTTCTGGTGCAATTTTCACAATTAAATATCATATATTGTGCTCTTGGCACACTTTACAAGTACACTCTTTTGGAAGGGATAAAAATCAGCAAGGTGTGGGGAAGTTACCATAAATTCCACTTGGCACATCCAATTTTGATCAAACCTATGAAATTGCAGAGAAGACGTATCATATAACTATAGAACAAAATTTTCATACCCAGAAGGGCCAAAATTTTAGAGATACAACAAAAGAAATATTGTTTAGCAGAACCACCTCGAAATCAAGGTTTAAAAGTGATACTTGGCCAAAATGCCACCAAAAAAGGGAACTTCTACACCAAATAAGCCTTCAAACAGTCCTACTTAGACTCTTGATGAAGTTGAAGAAATGTGCAAGGACATAAATGATTTAAAAAGAAGACAGTAACAAAATATGAACTACAAGGGATGATGGATTCAATTGAAGCTTGGTTGGAGGAAATAATGGATACTAATATGGAATCATTATGGATGGTTTAAAAAGAGAGATCATGGAAGGATTGAAAAATTTCCTAGTAGAGAGGCCACCTGAAAGTGAAAATGTATCTCATGAAATTCATGATGAGGACATAAGGAAGATGAATCAAGACTAGAGAAACTCCAACTTTGGGTTGAAGATCAACCACTTTCCTAAGATCGATATGAGGAATTTTGATGGCAAGGATCCAATCATATGGATACTTCAGATGGAGCAGCTCTTTGATCTACATGATGTGCCACACACATAAAAGGTATGAATTGATTATTTATATTTAGAAACCAATCAATTTGTGTGGTATAGATGGATTTGTTCTCGCAAATCACTTGTCACTTGGACAATTTTAACGGAAGAAATGATAGCACACTATGAGGATGCAAGGATAAATACCTTATTTAACCAATTGATAAATCTCAAGCAAAAGGGTTTAGTTGCAGAGCACATTGAGAAATTCTAAAGATTGAATATAAAGGTAACGAATATTCCAGATGAGCACCTAATTGATGTATTCATAGGATATTTAAAGGATAACTGTAACACACCCACTACCATAATCAAATTTTCGTTGATTTCTGCAAACTTAGAGCCCCCGAAATATCTACGGAGGCCTAGCGTAAGCTAGATCTTTCTCTCTCTCTGATCCCATGTGATCACGGGTCATGATCACAGGTCAAATAATCATGGTGCCTCTTTGTATTTCACGCCTTGGTGCTATAGGGATGTGGAATAGTTCGACTCTGCAACCGCTAAACCCCGGCAGGGTTAGTGACTGGCCAATAGGGACAAATCCCTACAGGGTTAGCAAATGGCCATTAAGAACGGCCCTGTCGCACAGTTGAGTGGAGTACAGGTGGCGAGAGGGGAAACATGACATGGTGGGAAACATGACAGGAGACGGGTCCCACTTCACATGCCACACCATTCCGGACCCCCCCACATTAAAGGCAGAATGGCAAGGGGGGTCTGGCCCTGAATGTCGTTGATCAAGGCGAATAAATCCTGACCATTCCAGAGTTGCGCGTTCAATTTCGGACCCCCCCCCTCACTGCTAAAGGCAAAACAACAAGGGGGATCTGGAATGAAGCCTCAGTCATGGATCTAGGCGGGTGGACTTTGGTTGTCTAGATCTGCTCGCCACTTACCCTAAGGCGCATTTGTGCCCTAGCTTAAAGTTGACTTCTCTTTCTCACATCTGACGATCGTTATAGACCCTGAGATCCTCTGAAAGAATCTCATCCATTCATCGGGACTTAACCACATGCTAACATCTCGATATTCATAAGTCTAGATTTCGGGGTTTGAGAGCACGAGGGAACATGCCTTTCGGTATCTCGAGCGTCGAAACGTCGAAGTGCCAAACAAGCCTAAATCGGTGATTAGCCCCTTGGGTTATGACTTGGTCAATATGACCTCTTCCCACATGACCACACTCTCTCTTCTGTCGGGATTTATCAAGGCAAGAGCCCGACCTCTTGTCAGTGGAACTCCCGAATCCCCGATCCCCGATTTCCCGAAACGGGTAATCTCTCGACACGTAGCCTCCCAAAATTGGTCGGCCTATGACTGCTTCAGGGTTTCCACCATGGAACATCCCGATATCTTGTCACCAGAACTCCCAATTTCCCAAAATGGTAAATCTCACGACACGTGGTCTCCTTTAATTAGACGACCTGAATCTACTTCGGGGTTTCTACCATGAAATGCCCCGATCTTTTGTCACCAGAACTCCCGAGTTCTCGATTCTCGATTTTACGAAATGGGAAATATCAAGACACGTGGCCTCCTTTAATCGAATGGTCCAGATCTATTTCGAGGCTTTCGCCCTTATTCACTAGGGGTTTTAACCCTCGGGTATCTCCTGACAGATCCAACAATCATCGGGTTTTCCAGCGGAGATCTGACGGCTCAGACAGGTTCCTAACTTGTGCATTCTCCCACGACTTCCTGGACGTGGAAAAATCAATGGTCCAGACATTCTCATGGACCTTGGGGATCTACGATCCCGATCTCTTTGCTACCCATGAAGACACAGAAAGACAAAGTGGTAAGTCATTTAACCCCCTGTTATCAGACTAATCGGTAGGTGCGGACACTAACTGATCTCCCTAGATCCACCTAGATCTAGAACAAAACACACCAGAACATGATGCTTTCCTTAAGTTTTAAATATTGAATTTACTAACTAAAGAGGGATGGGTGACATAATTTTTAAATATCGCTTCCTCTTGCCATCGCCATCCTATCTCCATTCCAACGCTCATACAATGATGATCTTGCAAAAGAACGCAACCAACCAAAGTGATAGCAATAGCATAAACTCAATATAAACCTATGTATGTGATCAAGGAATCATACAATAAAACACAACAAGATTTATAGGAAAGAATCATATT
>SNQJ01S0215835.1:0-15534 GCA_010110895.2 Picea sitchensis | reverse complement strand
CTATATAAAATAGTTGGAAATTTGAATATTTTACAAAAATTCTCACAAAACATTTATAGTTTACATATGAAGGACCAATAAGATTCACCAAGGTTTGTACATACATTTTAAAATAAATTTCATCCCTAAAATCATCCCTGATTTATCTAAGTTTCATTTATAGCAACTACATGGTAAAAAGTAAAAGAATTTTCACAAAATTCATTAATATTGCGATTATGACTTTAGGTTTAAAAAAAATTACATGAAATATGGCATTGCCATATTACATCAGAATATGATATTGCCATATTACATTGTAATATGGTATACCATATTGTATGCCATATTGTATCGTATTATGGTAATGCCATATTACATTGTAATATGGCATTACTTTTACATCAGACATTACAATATTGTAATATATATATCCCCAGAAATAATCAATGTTAACCAACCAAATATTGTAAACATGTTTTATCATGAAGTTGGATTAGAAGCAAGGATACCAAGAATTGTAATGCATCATTAAAATCTAATGAAAATTGAAATTTCACTTGAAATCAAAGAAAATTCTTTTGTATGATACATAATGGGGGAACCTTGATACAATGAAGGAGTTAGATAACATAACACTTGAAACTTTTGTTTCCCTGAGATCTTGAGAGATGATGAGGCTATGAATTTCATGTTGGAAAGTTTGTAATGAAGATAGTATCATGGAATATTTGGGACCTTATAGTCCTTGCCACAATCCATGGTTTGGAGAACACATGAAATTGTTCCAAGATAGATGTTTTATGTTTGCAAAGAAGTTAAAGTAGTTGGTTTAATTTTTGTAAGTCACTCTTTGGCTAATATGGTCGATTGTTGACCATGGTGAAGGTAGAGAGGAAACCACCATGATGTCCTTGCATGGTACCCCAACCACATTGGACATGGTATTGATATAACACGCTCCTTATTTTGGACGCCATTTCCTCTAAATGGACAAGACCTAGGACTAGTCAATGTATATGCCTCAAATGATTCAAATGAGAGTGTCGACATGTAGGATTGGTTGACCAATGAGCTCCAAACCATATGGTTGTGTGAAGATTTTAAAAATGTAGAGAGTTAAGAAGATAAAGAGGGATTGCTACTTTTATAGACACCCTTGAGGGAGAACATGGCTTGGAATGGCCTAAAAGGTTGTGGGTCGGCAAGCAGAAGGACTCCCCACGATTTTTTGTCAAGATTCTCTTTGGTTGTGATTTACTGGTCCAATTTTCATAAAAGAGGTAACAAAGAGTTGAAGTGACTATACCAATATGTTCTACTAAACATGCATTTTTCTTCCCTGATTATAATAGGAGAGGATCCATGCAAGTTCAAGGATTGTTTACTAGGTTAGATCATCAACATATCATTTTTCCATCTCTTCTGAGATGCAAAATTCAATGTTGTGAAAATAAGTTTAATGCTTTATGTATCCCATGTTAAGTAGAAATGTGTGTTGGAGTCTTCAACAGTATTTGAACCTAATTCTATGCCTAGAGGCCTCAAAAATATGGGAAGTTTGATGGGAGGATGATAATAGTTGGGTCACTACTTTGTGGGCTATTGTGGAAAATTGTCATTGTTAGAAGAATGAAGCAAAGGTTGTGAAAGAAGAATTCGAATCACTATCTTAATTGATAGAGCTTATCCCTTTAATGAATATAGCTAGGCCATAGTGCTTAGATGAGATTTTTTTACAAAATAAACTCTGCAACTTTGGAGCACACAACTGCTTGGATTGCATTGGCTCAATTCATGGGTTACATTTACCAAAGCCTTCTTTAATTAAGGTTGATGAAACTTTTATTGTCAAGTTTGTAGTTTGCTTTTCAATTAACCATGCTAGATATATAAAATAAATTCTGTCTCTTTGGTGTTATTCTAATATTTGCTCATTACCACTTACTTGGGGAATATTAGATTAGTAATGTTATTTATTACCCTAATCGGGGCATATTAGATTAGTAATGCCATTTTTATTTATGTCTAAGCCATTAGCTGTAATTATACCTCCTAGTCTCCTATATATACCAAGGAGACATTTTCATCTTGGAATGATCTTGTACTGAACATTTAAGGGGTAAAGGATGCCCCCTCAAGAGAGGCTTATTATCCTAAATTATCTCTTTCATGCTGAGTACTTTTCTTGAGGTTTTCATGCTATATTGATGTTTGGTTCTTTAACATATGGTATCAAAGCTCATGTCTTGGGGTTTCACGCTACATCCGAGACACCATGGCATTTTTCTATAATTTGTTTTCTACAAATATCGTGCATGAAAGATTGAGATATTTATACATGGATAAAGGTACGCTATTCAAAATTCAGCTCTGAGGCTCATACTTTCTAGAGACATAGCCCAGACAAGATAGGGTCTTGAATCATCCTGAAATGAGTCTTCTAAGTTTCACATAAAAAAAATAAATTAATAACGCTTCAGACCCTGAACTTCTGAGGCCATTTATAGAAATTATTAATGTATCCGTGGTAAAACATTCATCTTTGGGTCATCTTGAATTTGTAGATACACCTGTAAGATAGGGCATTCACTAGCCCCATTGGCTAGTCTCAAGAAGGTGTTCTGCAAAACAATCATAAATTTTCCTAGAGTATCCAAATTCATGTGGGGACTAGCTGTACTGGATCGTGGATACCAGAGTATTTTGGATGTGAGTTTCGCACTCTGATCATTTTGTGCAGTACACAATTATGCTAAGTGAGATTTCATGAAAGGCCAAAAATCACGTTGTGGGGAAGTTATCAGGAATTCTAATTCTGGCACATCCAATTTTGATCGCACTTCCATGGCATTGAAGAGAAGAAACATCGTGAGAAACACATAAGAGAAATTCTTTCATACCCAGCACGGCCAAAAATTGGGAGATACAATGTAAGAAATATTGTCTAGCCGGAACCACCTCAAAATCAAGGTTCAAAAAGGATACTTTCTAATAACATGCCACCTAAAAGGAACTTCTACACCAAATAAGCTTCCAAAAAATCCTACTTGGACTCTTTGATGAAGGTGAAGAAATGAGGGACATAAATGAACTACAATCTAAGATGGATTCAATGAAATCCAAGCTGATACTTTTCAGATGGATCAATGGAAGCTAAGTTGATACCAAGATAGATGGTTTAAAAAAGGAGATCATGGTACATTGAAAATTTCGTAATAGAGAAGACACTTTAAAGTGAAAATGATCCCATGAAATTCATGATGTGGACACAAGGAAGGTGAATCAAGAATGGAGAAACTCCAACTTTGGTTTGAATACCAAATCCACGCTCCTAATATTGACATGAGGGAAGCTCGATGGCAAGGACCCAATCACATGGATACTCAGATGGAGAAATTTTCGTCTCCATAATGTGCCACATACACAAAAGGTACTTAATTGCTTCTTTATATTTAGAACCTAATCAATTTGTTTGGTATCTATATTTTGTTCTCACAAATCACTTGTCACTTGGACAATTTTCACTTAAAGAAATGATAGCACACTATGAGATACAAAGGAGCAACACCTTCTTAGCCAATTGATAAATCTCAAGCAAAAGGGTTCAAGCCATCGGTTAATATCGAGAACTTCCAAAGATTGAAAATAAAGGTAACCGATATTCCATATGATCACTTGATTGATGTATTCAGGGAACTTAAAGGATAACATTCAACATGAGGTTCATGAGAACCCAAATCATCGGAGAATGCATTTAAGGTAAGCAAGAAAAGTTGAAAGTAAAAATATGGCTATGGCTACTAGAAGGACCTATCCTAACATTCATAGAGAGAACAATTCTCCTAGAACACTTCAACCCACAAGGTTGACACCCCAACAATTGGAGTGAAAGAAAACAAAAAGGTTTATGCTTAATCAGACAAAGAAGTGCGTCATGAAGGGACATATGTGGTGAGAAGAACAGTTCTACATGATCAGAAGATGAATAAGAACAAGAACAAGAACCATCTCAAGATGGAAACATTATAGGCTACCTATCCTTCAAGAGTTGATCACGATATCGCAATGCATTGGTTGGAATTAGCACTCCTCAAAACCCTCAAGATCAAGGATGCATCAAAAAAGAAAAGGTAATAGTCCCAATTGATTCCGGCAAGACTATAATCAAATTCACTATAAATTAGCCAAATATCTCAATTGCTTTGTATATCCAAATACGAGTTTCAAGTAATGATTGTAGATGGAGGAACTATCAACTGTTCAGGAAAATGCCACAATATCAATCTTACTATGGGGAATATGTAATGAATAGTCCAAGGATTGCTATACCCGTAAGTGGTGATGTTGTAATTAGGAATCCAATGGTTACAATCATTAGAATAGTGGCTTTTAATTTTCAAGAAATTTTCATGAAATTTTATTGAAGGAAAGAAATCGAGTTGAGAGGCATCACAGGGAAGCCCGGGGAAGGTGATAAGCTCTAACAACATGAAAAAGTACTGGTATGGGCATCAAGGCATTATTGAACAACTATGCTCACTAGATGTTCAAACATCTAAGCCATCTATTCCTCAAGATCTCCAAAGGATCATCGATATATTCCAAAGCATTTGAAGATATTCCTAAAGGTCTCCCACTCACTGGATCACATGATCATGAAATTCACCTTAATTACCGAGCAGTTCCTCCTAACATCATGGCATATAGATACCCTTATGCCCTAAGAGGAAATCGATAATGTATTGAAGAAATGTTAGAGGCTAGAATTATTAGATCTAGCCAAAGTTCTTACTCCTCACACCAAAGGGTAATGGTATTCAAGAAAGATAACCATGCATGCATGTCCGTGATTATAGAGAGAGCCTACCAAGATCACTATTAAAGATATTTCATTCTCCAGCGGATTGATGAATTGTTAGATGAACCATATGGAGCAATCTATTTCACAAAATTGATCTCGCTCGTGTATCATCGGTTTTAATTGGAAGGAAATATGATCCCAACACCTCAAATCCCACAGTCATTGGCACTTTGCCTGCCTTTGACTTCCATAAATGTCTCTTCATTCCAAGGGTTGATGAACTCATTTTCAAGCCCTTCCTTCAAAATTTCCAGTTAGTATTTTTGGATGATATACTAATCTATAGCAAATCTTGGAGGATCATAAAATATGTTGAAGGGGTGCTACAACTACTAAAGGAGAAATAACTATATGCCAAACCATCCAAATGTTTCTTGGAGTAAAAGAGGTAGATTATTTGGGTCATATAATATATTGTATCTCATGAAGGTGTCAAGGTAGACCTTAACAAGATTAATGCCATGATGAACTGGACGATTCCCAAAACATTAAAAAAGAGTACTTTTGGGTTTGACAAGTTACTACCGCAAGTTTGTTTGGACTATGGAAGAATAGAAGCACCTTTTAATGCACACCTTTTAATCAAGAAGGATGCATTAGCTGACCTAGAGGAAATTAAATCTTTTGAAAAATTAAAGAGGTGATGTGTAAAGATCCCATCTTGACCACCTGCACTTCAAGAAAACATTTATTGTGTGTGTGATGCCCCGAAATGAAATTGGTGTTGTCTCCCACGTGCAAGGAAGGCCCCTGCTTTTAAAATTTGACCACACTAAGGGAAAGGACTTGGTAATAAACCTATTTATGAGAAGGCTGAAATGATGAATACTAAATGCATTGAAGAAATGGCATCCTTCCCTGATAGGTAGGCACTTCAAGGTCAAAACAGATCATGATAGTCTAAATACTTCTTGGAACAAAGACTATCTTCTGTAAGAACACAAAATGGTAACCAAGATACACAGTGATTTGAAATCATCTATAAAAAGGAAGAAAAATGTTGTATGTGATGCACCTCAAGAAAGGATGAATATATCGAGGCCTTTCTTTGTGCTATTCTGATCATCCAACCCGATTGGATAATAGAAGTAAGGATGAATGGAAAATGACAAAAAAGTGTGGAAACTCATTCAAAGGTTACAGCAGGATTAGATTCCAAGCAGCATCGTATACATTTACATGGAAAAATGATTCACGGCGGTACAAATATCGCTATATTTATGTAAGAACTCCAACTCAAACAAAAGGTACTATTGGAATTGCACACCTCTCCAATAGATGACACTCGTGATTTTTGAAACCTACCATAGAGTCAAGAAGGATTTTTTGGGATGGCCTAAAACTAATGTTCAAAGGTTTGTGTGGAAGAAATGGTTTTCCAACAAAATAAGGTGGAAATACCAAGACCCCTGTGTCTTATAACCATTATCCATCCCAAGTCACTGGGAGGAGGGTTATATGGATTTCCACTGTGGGTACCAAATCCAAGGAAAGAGTGTCATCATGGTGATTGCTGATGACCACCAAGTATGCACACTTTGTGCACTCTCAGATCCCTTCAAAGCTAGTACAATTGCCACCGTGATTCATGGAGACAGCTCAAAAAGCTACATGGCGTTTCAAAGATTATCAAGTGACATAGATCCCATATTTACTGTACATTTTGGACGTAATTATTTTCTGTTTGGGTACTCAATCGGCTCAAATTAGTTCTATCATCCTCAATCCATGGACAACCTGAGATGTTAGTGAACAAATGTCTGGAGTCTACCTTCGTTGTTTTGTCCCTCATAAACAAACACAATGGTTCAAATGGTTACCCCTTTATGCACGTTGGTATAACACTTCCTTAATTTAAACAAAATGACACTCATTTATGGAACTTTATGGATACCATCTTCCTGCATCGGCTTTTCTCAAATAAAAATCTAAGGTTCAAGCAGATCACATCGAGAATCAACAAAAATTCTCCAAATCTTAAAGGACAACTCCCATCATGGCACATAATCTATTGAAACAACAAGCTTCATCAACATCAGAGAGTGGAAAGAAGTTTTGAAGTAGGATTAAGTATTTTAGGACTACAACCATACAAACAGATGTCCCTCAAGCAAGCCAAGAAGGATACAAATTGTCACCAAATTAATATGGCCCTTATAAGGTGTTGCAAAATATTGGCACTATGGCATACAAATTGAGTTGCCCGTGATCTTCATGAGTACACCCAGTCATGTTTCATGCTTAAAGTTAGTGTTTATAGGTGACAAGATCCCAGCTCAATCTATATTGCCTAACTTGATGAGGAAGGAAAAATCACATTGGAGCCCGAAGACATCACTGACACAATAATTCACAAGCTGAGGAATAGATACATTTCAAAGTATATCATTAAATGGACGAAACTACCAACTGAAGATTCCAATTGGGAAGGTGAGTCTTTACTGCATATCTGGGAAGCTACTCAAGCTGCCAAGGACAACACTTGTCTCAAGGAGGCTGTTAAGCCCCACAGTTGGCTCCACACCCTTAATTCAGCATAGATTAGTAATGTTATTTATTACCCCTTAATTAAAGTACATTAGACTAGTAATGTTATTTATTACCCCTCTTTAATTAAAGTATTAGATTAGTAATGTTATTTTATTTATGCTTTTAAGCCATTAGTTGTAATTATACCCTCCTAGTCTCCTATATATACCAACAATGAGACATTTTCATTTGAATAATCTTGTACTTGAACATTTAAGTGGGGTAAAAGGAGGCTCTAAGAGGCTTATTATCCTAAATTATCTCTTTTTCACATGAGTACTTTTCCGAGGTTTTCTATGCTATGTTGTTGTTTGGTTCTTAACATTTGGTCAATTAGACATGGAACCACTAGGCACCTGCACTTTTTTTTCTTATGTTAACATAAGAACTCATTTATTTCCTGCATAGTAGAATGACATGTCACATTATTAAATCAATCCCTTTACTTGATAGAAAGTGGGGTCAACGAGTCAATGTGCACTTTTGTAATGATCATTTCCTCACCTCAATAGAAGAGGAGGTGTCCTTCTAATACATTGGATTGTCTTCAAATTTCTATGAAGATTTAGGGTCCAAATTTGTCGCCGATGACAAAACACTATGTATGGATGAGTCAAAGAAAAACCCCTCAAGTGGTTCATGCACCAACAATGGACTTGGATTCAATCTAACCAATTCTTCAAATTCATAGGAATCACTCTTTCTTTTTCATGCATTTCCAAAGGAGCAACTAGAGGTTTTTTTTTTTTTTCAAATATTTGCCAAGAACATTTACAAGGGGATTCTCAGCATGTGTCTCTACCAAGTCCCCGAGATGTACTTAAAGTGTTGGGTGTCACTATGTATATCATTCTCACATCAGTTACATCTATCAAATCCTACAAGCAGTTGGAGAATTGATTTATGAACTTTAATAATCTAAAAAGGAGAAAATTTATTCCCACATAATTCAATAGAATCTATTTTGTGTGCTCAAATATTGGAAATGAATGGGAATCATATCTACATGTACATAGGTCCAGGGTTTATGCAACAAATGAATCATCAAGTTGGTGAAAGGCCTAACATTGGAAAAGTATCTTGAGAAGCTACATCACTTTTGGCATCCCTTTAGGAAAAAAGCATTTGAACACCTAATCTGCAAACTCTCCTCAACTATGTGCATCAGAAAGTGACTACCTAAGGGAAATTCTGTAGACAACACTACAAAACATAAAGTAGTGAAGCATAAGTTGGTTTGGAAAAAGTGATTCTGGTTGGCTTATCCCTTTAGTGCAATAATGAGAGGTGATGCATCAATGGGGTATTTCAAGGCATAAATACTATTGAATACCCAATTGATGCATAAATACCCCTTTCAAGGCAATATTTAGTGCAAGAATGAGAGGGGGCATGCATCAATGGGGCATTTTATGCAAGTGTAGGAGGCCACATGCATCAACCTAAGTTCAATGAAAGTGTAGAGGTGAAAAATACCAAGGTACTCAAAGTGAGGAGAGAGGATCAAAGAAGATATGATGTCACCATTGGGAGGGATCCATAGTTTCAAGCTATGTAATGTGACCATTAATGGGGAAATATTTTAAAACTGACCAAAGAAGTGAAGTATTAGGAAAAGAGGACTACGAAAAGAGGAAGAGCATGTAGGAGACTTATGAGAGCATGTAAAAGACTTAAGAGTAAAAAGGAGACTTAGAGAGGGAATAAATTACCCACAATATGAGTAATGAGGGATATTTTCAATAGAGTTTGTAATAGGACTATTTTTTGTTGGGGAGAAGTGTCCAAATATTGGTGCACCCTAGGATCATCAAGGGATTTCATCTATGTACAAGGATTTGTATGTGAATTACTATTATAAGAATAAGCATTTTGGCAAAAGAGTGGATCCTTTGGAGTCTTTATACTCTGTGAACAACATGTGGGATGAGAGGGTCTAGATTATTGGGATTTACTTCATGCATTGTTTAATAGGAACTAGTATTTGGACTAGGATAGCAATAAGGTTAGGATTAAGGAAATGAATGAAGTGAGGATCTTTTTCAATTTATTTCCAATGAGATATGGATAAAGACTTCAGATATGGGGGTTCATAAATAGTTATACTTCTTTATAAAACTACAAGTAAACCAAAATTATATTTAAAATATCTACAAGTAAACCAAAACACCACATGGAACTTGCATATGTATCAATATCTATGATATTCATGAGGATTGTGAACTTACTAGTATAAAGCCCATTTTAAAAAACACGTCAAAACCATTAACTTTTTACTTGTTTTTCTAGATCCATTAGCCCATACAATTGATAAGAGATGTCAATGAGATGCATTTTGATCAACAAGACTTGCATATGAACTATAAAGAAATATATTATTTATATAGAGTAAATAATTTATAATACAAATTTTTTTTTTTTTTTTTTTATGTAAAATACTATAGAAAAAATTAAGTGGTCGCATGCCTTAATGATATTATCTTTGTTTCAAGAATAGATTATTCCTTACTAAATAGGGCCAACCACTTGAAGGTGGGAGTTCATATGGCCCCTCCTACCATCACTCTCATAATTACTATACCTAACAAATGATTTTCTCTCTATATAGAAAAACATATATACATTAATGCAAAACTAGATAGTCAAGGTCATGAACATATAAACACGATAAAGATCCAAAAAAGGTCATGAAATTATACATCTAATTTTTCTTTGATTTACTTTTTTTACATTCATAAAACTAATAATTGGGATATCATCATCATCCAAGGACATTGTATTTATTGTACCCTATCCTTCTATTGTTTATGTCCGCACTTGTACCATACTTATGGTATGTCACCTAGAAGGGCATCAGGGCATTTGTTCAGGGTCATGAACTAGAACAAAGAAAATGATCATATCGATATGTTGGAATATAATTGAAATAACTAATTCATTGTTTTGATTAACATTATAGTATTGCTCTTTACTTGACTTTGTAGCTAGGACAACAGGCGTTAATTTCTTTTCCACTTGTTTCCTCTCGTAGTTCACCCTCCAAAGCTACATGCTCTTCAATTTTGAGAAGATAATATATGGCATAAGTCAAGAAACAAATATCTACAATCACAAGAAATATTTCTAATTCTGAAGCATACATACCCTGAATGGGTTCTTCTACATTATCATCGGATGTGTGGACTCTCTTTGTATGATGCTGCATGTTTGTTGAATTTTCACTTGATTCACTATTAAGGGCACTGTTTCTGAAAACAAACATAAATACTTAGTTATGGCTGATATAATAAAATATGAAAATACTTTACAAGCATGCTACTACGGCTTCCTTATTCATTTGATTTACCCGCATGGTCGGGGAGATAGGAGTTCCAGCCCAAGATTTTCTATATTCAATGACACTTTAAAACCATGCTTGTAAACTAAGCCGTGTCCTCCTAAGGGAAGTGTTGTCAAACATATTTAACTTAATGCATAAATACCATTAAAAATACCAATAACAAAAACATATATTTGTTCGCTTACTATTAAATAAATATTAAACCACAATTAATCACTTAACCCTACTATTCATACCCTTGAGTTTCCAGCCACCCCCGACCTAATTTATGCCGTCTATGTTTTCCACTATGGCCTTTGTTGCTTTGGATGTGACTGGTAGCCTACATATGGAATTTTGGAAAAATAGATATCTGAATTGTTACTTCTAAACAGAAAGAAAAAACAAAATGCCTCACATTTCATTGATAATATGACATGTGCTGTACCTTTCCGGACTAGGCCTGGTGGTTGTCGCCCTGGTTTTTAAACAAGTCTTCTTTATGCCCTATTAGCAGCACCTTCCACTCTTTCTCTGGTACCATGGGAGGGTGCTCGTGCTGTAGGTCTATTTGTAATTTATCCTTATAATCGGGCCCTCGTGTATTTTAAATTCCTTCTCAAGTTAATCCTTTTGAACCACTTTCTTGTTGAAAGTGGGCACAAGTTCACTATGTGATCTATTAAATCATCTTTCTTTTGTTGGTCTGGCCATTCCACCATGTGTGAATCATGGGGCCAAACAACTCCAATGCTTTGTCATAATTTTCTATAGAAAAACATTATTTCACAAGTAACATGTTATCTATTAATCAATTAATGATATCAATAAATGTCCATTTCAATTTCATTAAAAAATGAATCAATTAATGGGATACCAATTTAATCTTCCGAATCTTTTATCTAACACATACATCCAATTTAAAGGTGACATCTAGTGATCCGGGTTATTTTAATTCATTCTATCCAAAATAATATCCTATGCACCTACACTATGTTCCTCTCTGAAGCCATCATGTGGAGTCCTAGGCCCCGACTCATCATGATCTGACATGTCATGCCAGTCAAAATAACCCCGCTCATCACTGGATCTAGGAACTGTGAGGCTCAAAAAGCCCACTTTCACTTTGCTATTTCGGACTCTTTTGTATTGGACCCTAATTGCTACCTATAGTAGTTGTAGGATCGACAGTTTCCCCATGCATGGGGTTTAAAACTCCTACAAACAAAAATCATTATCAGATCATATACAATATATAAAACTAAAAAACGGACATGAAATTTTCATAGCTAATAAAAATATGTAAAGATGCCACTTACCCCATAATTAGTTTATTATAGTTTGTAGCTCTACAATTCTTTCCCTGCCCTCCCGTGTCAAGTCTAATCAAACCTAGATATTCCATGTTAGCCTTCTTCAAGGCCTGCATTACAATTGTCATTGGGTTCGTCGAATAAAATATTTCATCCTAATCAATATCCTCCTGCAGGATCCCGACATATGTCAATAATAATAAATAACTCAACAAAAGTTATGAAATTCACTCGAACAATAAAAAATGAAATATTGCAAGAATATCGAAAACAATAACAAAATTTCAAAAATTTAGTCGTTGTAGTAATAAGTTGTTACTCTGTTTAACATTTACCCTCGGTGAGGCACCGGGTGCCTTTCCATGGTCACCTCGGAGATGTAGCTGTGTGAAACTTGGACACGGTCACTCTGGATAGAAGCTGACACAATAAATCAATCAACAAAAGCTATAAAACTCAATTAACATTTAAAAATTGAAATATTGAAGTAATATCATAAACAACAATGCAATATTTCAAATTTAGTTGTTGTAGTCATAAGTTGTTACCAGATTTAAAATTTACTTCTTAGGAGGCAATCAAGGTGCCTTCCACAACAATTCTAGAGAGATGTAATGGTTGAAACTCGGACACGTTCACCCGGACAAAAGTTGACACAATAAATCAATCAACAAAAGTTATGAAATTCAATTCTAAACTTCCCTTAAAAACGAAATATTGAGTAATATCGTAAAAAAATAATGAAATTTCAGAAATTTAGCCGCTGTAGTCATAAGTTGTTATCAGATGCACATTTACCTTACCGAGTCACAAGGTGCCTTTCCACTCACAATTTCAAGAGATGAAGTGTGTAATTTTTTCTACCACGGTCACCCTGGATGATGTTGACACAATAAATCAATCAATAAAAGTTGCGAAAAATCACCAGACATTAAGAAATGAAATATTGCAGAATAAATGCAAAACAAAATAATGAAATTTCTGAAATTTAGTTGGTGTAGGAATAAGTTTTACTATATTTAACATTTACTCATTGAGGCACCTAGGGTTTGCCACAAATATCCTGGAGAGTTGTATTGGGTGATTTTCTACCATAGTCACCTTGGTTAGATGTTGACACAATAAATCAACTAACAAAAGTTATGAAATTCACAAGTAACATTAAGAAAATGAAAGACAGTAAAGTAATAACAAAAAAAAATGAAATTATGAAATTTAGTTGTTGTAATCAAAAGTTGTTACTGTATTTAAAAATTACCTAGTGAGGCTAAGGGTGTCTTTCCATGGTCACCCTCTCTATTTATTTGATTTAAGTTGTAATTGATCATCAACTATTCACCTGGAACTATTTTTTTTTTGCACATACAAATATACGACTTCCTTCAAGGCACTCCTCAAATATGCAATTCGGTTTCTTAGTTTTTGCCACTGGTCGTGTACTATTTATAAATCCCACAATGTTTCCAATAGATTTTGGCCTCCATCAATATACATAGTTTCCCTTTATTTTGATTGTTATCTAGTAGTTATATATTTTAAGGCAACTTTGTATCTCTGCATACTTTATGTATATCATACCAACATCAAACTCGCTGATTACTGGTATAATGGTCCAACATACCCATCAATTCAGTTAATAAAGGCCATAGCCATCTTTTATGCCATTGATGGAAAAATAAACCCAATCCATGTGAGGACGAAGGATCAATGCGATAAACCCTCCCACTGATGAAGAAATTTTTGTCCACTTCAGTAGCTCCTTAGGTGCCCATCATTCACTAGATGTTTACACCAAGGGGAAACCCAATTCCACCCATGCTCCTCATCATCATAATTACATGGACCGCTATAAATAAAAATTACAAAGGTAATTAAATCTTTTCCTTACCTTTCCAACTGAAGGATCTAGAACCTGTAGATCTAGTACAACACGCCTCACTTTCAACCTCTCCTACTATCTTGATCATCACCCGAGGAAGATAGATCCGACAGATACTTATTTATGGTACCCACCCAATAAAACAAGAAGATAAGTTATCGGGCCAATATATGTTTTTGGTACCAAGATAGTTGCATATAGTTGTATTTAGTTGCATAAAGTTGAAAGCGCCACACCTATCCGCCATTTAGTTGCATAAAGCTGAAATTGTCACACCTAGTTTGCTATAGTTGCACATAGTTGCATAAGCCGCATATAGTTACATATAGCCTAGATAAGTTGCAATAAATTTTCAGAAAGTTGCATAAGTTGCAATTTAGTCCATGTATGGATCTTAGGTCTTGTCCATGGTCAGAGAAAGAACATAAGGCTTTTAGGTCCCATTTAACCTTTCTTAGGTGCATATAGGCTGACAGTTGCATTAAGTTGCAATACTAGTACCAACATAGCTGTGATTGAATATTATTAAAGTTGAAATTGGCTACACCATCCACATATAGTCAGATATAGTCAGGTAAGGCACATAAGTTGCATATAGTTGCATACAAAAATTGTTGCACAACATAGTTTCATAAGCTGCATATAGTTGCATATGGAATTGTTTCCATAAGTTATGCAGGCTCTCATAAAGTTGCATAAAGTTGCATAAGCTCCACAGTTGTCTCAAGCTGTTGCATAAAGTTGCATTAGTTTCATAGTTGCATATTGCATATAGTTGCATACAAAATTAAGGTAAATATAGTTGCATATAAGGCATAAGTTGCAATATAGTTACATTTCCTTGACCACTAACCAACATTTGAGAATATAGTTGTACATAGCTGCATAAGTTGCAGTATAGTTGGATTTGGAACCATTGGTATGTTTTCATAATAAGAATCTCATGGTGTGTACTTAAGACTAGAGAGGAAAAAGGGCCTCTTAGGTCCATCCCAATATATAGTTGCATATAGCTGCATAAGCTGTATCATGTATAGCCATGAAAGTTGCAGCCAAAGTTGTAAAGTTGCATGCCAATTTACAAAGTTGTTGAAGCTGCATGTTGCAGCTGCTCCCCATATAGCTGCCAAGCCATGTAGTTGCATAAAGCTGCAGTTGCATAATTTCCATAAAGATGTTGAAGTTGCATAAGTTGCATGGTTACATTGCATAGTTGCATATAGTTAAATGCACCCTTAGTTGTATATATTAGTTGCATGTAGTTAGTTGCATATAGTTAGCTGCATAGTTGCATAGTTGCATATATAGTTAAATGCACCCTAGTTGCATATACACTCAGATGCTGTATAGTTGCATATAGTTGCATATGGTTATTCATATTGCATGTTCCATAGTTGCATAATATGATAGTTGCATACATTTAGTTGCATATAGTTAGTTTATTTGGAACCATTGGTATGTTTTCATAATACAATAGTCTCAAGGTGTGTACCATGACTAGAGAGTGGTTAGGGCCTTAGGTCCCATCCACATATGGTTGTATTATATTGCAAGCAACATAGGTCTGTTGCATATAGTCACATAGTCAGACATAGGTCTTGTCATATAGTTGCATATAGTTTTCCAAGCTGTGTTGTTGCATAAGTTGTGA
>SNQJ01S0215834.1:0-15534 GCA_010110895.2 Picea sitchensis | reverse complement strand
TTCCGGAATGAGTTGTCCACCGTAGATCTGGGTGTGATCATCTGAGTCATTGATACATGAGAAGTGCATAAATGCGAGCACGAAATCATATGCGCCCAAAGAAACTTAGGATAAATGTATATCATGGGTTTTTCCCAAGCTTTTACATGTTTACATCACCAAAGGTTTAGACAACCAACCTTTTAAGCATCCAAGACATGGTCCAAATTTGATCATCGAGCTAGTTTTATTGAAAATAAAGCAAACTACCCTATGTTCTAACCTAACTTCCTATGACAATTAGCCTAGATTAAACTGTTGGGCAAGAACTTACTGTATCCTGGGGCTATCTGACCAAGATTAGACAATCTGGCCAGATTTATTCACTAACTAGCCTAGATCATTTGGCTAAGATTAAACAATTTAGCCAAGTTTATTCACTATTCCTATCAACATAAATTTAAAAGAACATGGCCATTCTTGAAAGGTATGGACCAAGTCACTGTTATTGCATGGGGCTCTATTGAAATTCTGTTATGCCCTCTTTTATTCTTTCTTTTACTTTTTTTCTTTTTCTTCCTTTTCTCAAATTATTTGCAAAATGAAAAATCATTTGACAAGCAAAAACACTAAAGATATAACATTTCAGTCACCAGTTGATCCTATAAATTATAGGGTGATAACAACGGCTCCACCTGGGGATGGTACTCTCCTTGTGAAGTGCCAAGAATCCTGATTCCTGATGTTCTGAAACTTTCTCCATAGTTTCCTTTGTTGCTTGATTGGTTTTATTTTTGAAAAATGGAAAACAGTGGTCAGTGGCTTAGGGCTTTCTCTCCGGGCTTCAACCATCTGATCAATGTTATTCACTCAAAAATTTGCAATAAAAAATGAAAATGGTTTGTACAATGGAAAGTGTGACTTTAGGTCCCTACTGAGGCGATGAATAATGCTTCAACATTCTGCCATTTATAGGTCCTCCTGGCAGATCTGTTCCATCATTGTTGTTGAGCAAGAAGGCGTTATTCCCTATGAATGCTTGAATCATGTATGGTCCTTTCCACAGACTATCGAATTTTCCATGCTTTCCCTTGTCTTCATTTTGGGAATTCCATCTCAGCACCAAGTCTCCTAGCTTGAAATCATCCTCCTTGGTTCTTTTGTCAAAAATATTCTTAATGCTTTCTTGGACTATCTGGGTCTTGTTGTATACTTCTTCCCTGGACTGCTATAAATGGATCATCTGGTTGATCCTTCTTTGGGAGTCGTTCAGCTCGGCTTGTATGTCTTGCAGCAATTTCATGACAGGAACTCCTAAGGAAGTGGGAAAAACTGCTTCTATTCTATAGACCAACTGATATGGTGACATATTGATTGATCTTTTAGTGGTTAGTCTGTCAGCCCATAGTGCAAAAACCAACTTGTTATGCCACGACTTTTTGTTTTCTTGCAAGGTTTTCTTGATAATGTTTACTAGGGTTTTTTTTTACGATTTCGCCAGCCCATTTCCCTGAGGGTAGTAAGTTGTGGAATGTCCCAAACCAATATGATACTAGTTGCAGAAATCTATGAGTTTCTTAGATCGAAAAGAAACTGCATTGCCAGTTATAATCTTTCTAGGACATCCAAAACGGGACAAGATATTATTTTCAAGAAATTTAATAATGACAGCATCAGTGGCTTGCCTGCTTGGTACTACTTCGATCCATTTTGTAAAATAATCCGTGGCAGTAAGAATCCACCTGTGCTAGCCTGAAGAAGGGCGATGTATTTCTTCGATGAAGTCTAATCCCCATTGCTAGAAAGGGGCCTCAACGAAGATTGGTTTCAGGGGTAGAGGAAGAAGTTTCCTTTTGCCTTCAAATAGCTGACATTGATGACACAAAGTTACTTTATGATGCACATTAGTGAATAGAGTTGGCCAATAAAATCCAACTCTGAGGATTTTGTTGGTTGTGGTCTTCCAACTCAGATGGCCACCACAGTCTCCTGCATGAAAATCCTGCAGTACTTTGTCAGCTTCATCCTTCAATAGACAATTTAACAAAATAACTCCAGGATCTTTCCAATATAGATTGCCTTCTAGAATGCAAAATTTAAATGCTTTTAATTTCAAAAACCTAGCTTTAGTTTTGGTCAGACCAGGGGGATCTTGTAAATTATGCAAAACAAAAATCAGATCTGCATACCATGGAGAGTTGAGAAATACCTCCCTCACGCTTCGAGTCGCCTGCTCACCCTATTCATCTACTGCATCTAAGAAATTAATATCAAGAGCATGGAAATCTAATTCAGCCACTAACTTTGCTAGACCTTGACCTTTAATTAGTTTAGTAGGCTTAATCTCTGTGTCATACTCTAGAATGATAGCATTCCATTTTCCTCTTCAGCCATCCGAATTGTCTTGGGTTAAAATGTCCTTTACTACCGCATTCGGAACATATGCAACGGTGTGAGAATGAAGAATGTATACTCTAAAATCTTTTATGGCTTTCACCAAGGCAAAAGCTTGTTTCTCCATTATTTTATAATTCAAAGAAGCATCTAAAGCTTTACTGAAAAAGGCTATGGGTTGTTCATACCCTTCGTTGTTTTTCTGTAGTAATACTGTTGCAATGGTATGTTCAGAGGCGAAAGAAAAAAGATAGAAATCTTTGGTGAAGTAAGGACTGATCAAGACTGGGGCCTGCGTGAGTGCACATTTGAATTGTTCAAAAGACTGCCTGGACTCGATGTCCCATTTTATTTTTGTGCCCTTTTTTAACATGTTTGTGATGTTCTTGAGAAGCTCAGCCAGATTGGATATGAATCTTTGCAGAAAGTTTATTTTTCCGATAAAAGACTGTAACTCTTTGATATTTCTTGGGTGTTCTAATTTCTAAATGGCCTCGATTTTGCTGGGGTCTATTTTAATTCTGTCCTTAGAGATTATGTACCCTATCAATTTACCTTCCTCTAATCCGAAAAGGCTTTTCTTAGGATTCAAAGAAATCCCAAATTTCCTGCATTTCTCAAAAACTCATCTGAGATGTCGTAAGTGCTCGTCATCAGATTGGGAAAACATAGTTACATCATCCAGATAGATGACAATAAATTTGTCGAGTTCTTCCACAAAAGCGATGTCCATTTCTCTCTAGAAAGTGGCCCCAGCGTTCATCAACCCAAAAGGCATTTTCACATACATGAAAGTGCCCCATGGTGTTGTGAAAGCAGTTTTCTCTTGGTCATATGGGTGAACGAGGACCTGATTATAACCCGAGAACCCATCTAGTAAAGAGATTCGGCTGGATCTGACTACCCATTGTAATATGTGGTCCATTTTTGGCAATGGGTAATTATCCTTTAGAGAGACCTTATTCAGATTTCGGAAATCGATGCAAAGCCTGATTTCTCCGGATTTCTTTTGTGTTGGGACCAAATTTGAAACCCATTTGGAAAACCATAATGGGACTATGATTTTAGCATCGTACATTTTTTTGATTTCCTTTTCTATGAGGGGAAGTAGCTTGGGATTGATTCTCGTAAGTTTCTGTCTGAAAGGTTTTTGATCTTCTTTTATTGGAATCCTATGTTGTATGATGTCGGTGTCATAAGCTTTCAAGTTCTCGTAACCCCAGGCAAATATGTCTGAATATTCCTTGAAAAGATCAATGTATTTGAGTTTCTTCTCAGGGGGTAATGATTTGAAAAGTTTCACCATCTTGGGTTTCTCTTCTGTCCCTATATTACAATATTCTACTTCTTGACCGCTAGCTTCAATTTTAGGTTTTTTAGCTACATCATTAAAATCAAATAAGTCCTCTAAAGGAACTAAACCCCTAGGTAAAACATTACTTTTTAAATGTAAAACATCATCTTCTATCTCATCATCACCTAACTCTCCTAAATCTATCTTATTTACACTATCATTTCCAAAATCAGGTCTTTTTACATTTTCATCTTCATTTTCTAAGTCTATGTTTGTACACTCGAAATCATTTTTACATTGCAGAAAATATTCAATTTGATCATCATTACCAAATACCTGTCAGTATCTGATGTTGTCTGGAATAGTTGGTCTGCACTTCACCTCCACCGTGTATGGGCGAGTGGGATGAAAAGGAATCTTGCATGTGGTTGGTGACGTAGCTAACTCATCTGCCAAAATATTCTGTCCCATAGGCATCACCTGCAAATCAACTTCAGTGAAACATTTAAGGGCATCCAGAACAGCATTCCTATAAGCTCTAAGACTGGGGTGTTTTGTTGCATACTCACCTTTAATTTGCTTTATTATTAACTCAAAATCACCTCTTACCATAATTTGTTTGGCACCAACCTTCTTTAGAAGTTTCAGACCAAGAATCAAGGCTTCATACTCGGCAATATTGTTAGTGCATTGAAAATTCAGTTTGTAAGAATGGTTTTCCGAATACCTGGATCTGTGATTGTGCAATCAAACTCCTGCTCCAACTCCTTCTTTACTTACGGCCCCATCAAAGTCCATGCTCCAGAAATCTGCTGGCAATTCTTCAGTTATCACATTTTTCTTTCTTTCCGCCTCGGTGATCTCTTGGCCTTCGTCCGAACCAGACGTATCCTCTTCCAGTTAAGTGATTTGTTCTCCCGTATCGCCATAATTATATAGGATAAAGGAATCCAGGTCAGAATGTGCAGAGTACAAAGGATAGTTATGTGGTTTTTCTTCGTTTCTAACCATGTATTTCATCAACGTTTCTCTATACAGTCTTCTTTGTTGCCCAAAAACTGGGACAGTGACATACGACATATCCAACTGCAAAGTACCTCTCAACTTGGCCCCCCAAGACCGTGACAGAAACATACCATATTTCGAGGGAATGTCCACAACCACAACATCCATGACCATGATTTTTGCAGGAATCTGAACCAGGGTGATACACAGATCCTTGATCAAACCAATACATCTAACTTTACTGGAGTCAAAAGAGTGTAAGTCCTTCTAAGGTCTGGTAACCTCAAGTCCTAGTTTTTCCATCACTGCTTTAGGCATCATACTATGGGAAGCAACTGAATATAACATAGCATTATGCAGAATTAGGTCGTGTATATTAAGACTGATGTAAAAAGGAGCGACAACACCATTGTCAGTCTGACCATCCACTTCTGGTCCGAACAGGAGTTCAGGTTGGTCACCTGTAAGGTTTACAGTATCTGAATGATTTGTTGATCCAATGGTTAAGGCCTTCGTGCCTATATCAGGTTCAATGCTCAGTGCTTTGATCACCTACGACCGATAAGCATTTTTCCTCATCAACTCAGAAAGGGGAATGGGAATTTTTACTTTGGCTAACTCCCCTTCGAGGCTAAAAGGTGTAGGTGCTCTGCTTTGGCTCAACAATTCCGATTTTCCCACCACACTCTTCAGGCCAGAAGTATTTGGTGGGTTAGTTGATGAAACCTCAATCTGCGATGATCTTTTCAGAATAGTAAGGTTTCTTTGTGTTGGAACTTCAACATTACCTTTCTCAAGACTCTTCCCGACAGAAGGCTCAGGGGATTTTTGGGTTTCAACTATCTTCTTCGTTTCGGTCACCTTTTTTGGAGAACTTCCGTCTGTCTTTTTACTTTTCAGATTGTACTGTCGGTGAACCTCCAAAATAGCATTTTCAAATGCTTATTGTTCGGTGTCCTCAACTTCTTCACTTACCTTTGTTTGAGAGAGAAGAAAAAGTTCTTGCTCTTCCCGGGTAAGGAAAATAGCCTCGTTATCATGAATTCCCATGAGGTTTATGTGAGTATCCTCTAGTTCTTCAATTACTTCTTCTCCTTCATCAGCATAATTTTCTTGTAGGGGAGGTCTGATCTGTTGATTAGGACCTCTCTGTTCCCTTTGATCCTTAGGATCTCTCTGCCTGATTTGAGGAGGGTTTCTTCTGAAGTTAGGATTCCGAATTTGAGGAGCTGGTGGGTTTTCTCTAGGAGGGTTTTTTTCGGATACAGTAAGTCTCTCCATCATTCTTTCCATTGCTCTAGCCAAGGAATACAATTTGGAATCGGAAGTTGATGTGCAAGGTTCCTCTTTGATTGTGACTCTCCTCTCTGTCCTCTGTCGTGCCCTTTTTGCTAACAGGTTGGCCTCCACACTTATTGCACTTTTATGCATGTCCTCCAAGGTGGTGGAGTTTCTTTCCCTTAATTGATACAACATATCAGCATCGAAACCATCAGGGAATTTTATCAATGCCAAACCTTGTGGAGGTTTAATATTGGTTGGAATTGCATTGTACAGGTTATTGAAACAAGTGCAGTAATCTTTTACTGTCTCACCTTGATTTCTTCTGATGTTTTCATATTCTGACAATATTTGGAGAGGGTTTTTGTTTACCTCCCATCTGTCTAGAAAACTTATTTGAAATGTGGTAAGGTCGAGCATTAAGGCAACACGTAAACCTTTATACCATTTCTTAATGTCACTCGTCAAACTTTGGGCAAACAGTCTCATTTGAACGTCATCCTCATCTACTTCCTACAGGTCAAAATGATCATTCATTTTATCAACGTGTTGTTGGGCGCTCAAAGGTCCTGTTCCATCGAACTGTGGAAGTCTCATTTGATAGTCCTGGGGCATAGCATGAAGGGGTGCGGCCAACACCAAGGGAGCATATCTGGTGGCCATGATAGGCGGAGGGGGCGGGACGACAACCTGGGTGATAGGTGGGGTGGTGACAGAAGAAGAGGATGAGGAGGGACTAGATGACATAGAGTAAGTGGTTTGAGGTTTAGCAGTGGGAGATAGAACTGCGGGACTCCGGGGTTGTAAGACAGTTGGGTCCAGAACGATTTCAGCCATAAAGCTATCAGATTTCGTTCTAAACATGCTTTGTTCGAAAAGGACGTCAAAGTCAAGATCATGAAGGGAAACAAGCTCCTCTGGAAGAGAAGGTGACTTCTGAAGGGGATTATGATGTACTGAACCTTGAACAATGGTCTTTTTCCTGAGTAACTGTTCTGAATTATCTGTTGCTATTGCAGGTTCTGGGTCTAGGTGAGATCGAGTATAAGCTCTTTTGGGAGCCAGATTTCTTTTTGATTTATATATATATACTTTTTAGTTTTACGAATCCAAAAATAATATGTGCAGGTTTTTAACAACCTCTAAATATTACTTCTTTCTCAGATTTGCAATATTTCATAAGCAAATTTTTCTTCCAGGGAAAAGAAGACGTGAGGTTAAAATTTCTTCAGTTCTGTTCCCCAGTGGAGTCGCCACTATGTTTACGCTCTGTAAATTTCCTAGAGGTTGTTAGAAAAGAAGAAATTTACGGGAGGTAACTTTATCCAACCACTTCGAAGCTGGGATCTAGCCCTACCAACTTCAGAGAGGGATCTCTCTATATGATTTAGATATGTTTCAAATTTAAAATATTAGGCTAGGTAAATAGAATATGTTGGTTTTGTTTGTTGTAGTTTTCGTTGGGTTGGCTGAGAGAGATTTACACATCCATTGGGCTATGGGGTCTGTATCATGAAATGAAATCTAAACCAGAAAACAGAGAAACCTTTCACAGGGCGAGATATTGTAATCGCTAGATTCTTTTAGCAGCATAAATGAGGAATAGCAAAAAAGGCGAGAATGTCAATTACAACAAAGAAGCAGTTAAGAATTTCTTTATCGTAAAATCAAAAGATAAAACATTAAAATCTTTAAAGTTAGGGACATGGTATACAAAGATAAATCCTGCAACTTTCGTTACTTTCAAATATTAGATTTAGCAAACAGTGTGATAACTAAGCGAGAATAACATTTAACTTAGAAAGGAAAACATCACCAGTGAATACATGCAAGAATCCTGTGAAAATGCCTCTTTGTAATAATGGAAGATCTCTTGAAAAATATTACAGTCTGATAGCTCTCAGGGCATAAAGATCAACCCTCAATACTTCAAAAAGTGAAGTATTTATAACCCAAAATTACAAACGATCCTGTCATTAAAGATCAGGACGTGGTAAATCTATTTTTAGCTTAACTAACTTAACAAATTACAAAAATCTAGGAAANCAACCACTTCGAAGCTGGGATCTAGCCCTACCAACTTCAGAGAGGGATCTCTCTATATGATTTAGATATGTTTCAAATTTAAAATATTAGGCTAGGTAAATAGAATATGTTGGTTTTGTTTGTTGTAGTTTTCGTTGGGTTGGCTGAGAGAGATTTACACATCCATTGGGCTATGGGGTCTGTATCATGAAATGAAATCTAAACCAGAAAACAGAGAAACCTTTCACAGGGCGAGATATTGTAATCGCTAGATTCTTTTAGCAGCATAAATGAGGAATAGCAAAAAAGGCGAGAATGTCAATTACAACAAAGAAGCAGTTAAGAATTTCTTTATCGTAAAATCAAAAGATAAAACATTAAAATCTTTAAAGTTAGGGACATGGTATACAAAGATAAATCCTGCAACTTTCGTTACTTTCAAATATTAGATTTAGCAAACAGTGTGATAACTAAGCGAGAATAACATTTAACTTAGAAAGGAAAACATCACCAGTGAATACATGCAAGAATCCTGTGAAAATGCCTCTTTGTAATAATGGAAGATCTCTTGAAAAATATTACAGTCTGATAGCTCTCAGGGCATAAAGATCAACCCTCAATACTTCAAAAAGTGAAGTATTTATAACCCAAAATTACAAACGATCCTGTCATTAAAGATCAGGACGTGGTAAATCTATTTTTAGCTTAACTAACTTAACAAATTACAAAAATCTAGGAAACTGTTTGATGATGTGTCACAACTTCATGTTGTTTTCTAGGTGAACCGTTGGTGAGGCCTCTGCAAAACCTCGTCTGACTGGATAGCTCACTAGGCTGGGATAGCTCATCGACTACTCGATCAGATCACACAACTCTTCCCAATGAAGATGACTAGGAACGCTAACTTTGAATAACCTTCGGTAGACTTCATCCATCTCTCTGTACTTGGCGAAAGTAGGCTTGATGATGAAGATGTACCGGATCTCATGTTGTATGCTGATGTCCAACTGAAGTGCATCTAAGAATTCCTTGCTAGTGATACTGCCTTGAATTCCTGGAAATTTTGAACTATCCTTAGCCACGCCGGTTAGTCTCTTTTTGTAATCTGGGATTGTCATCAATTTGTCATTTATCGCCTTCAAACTAGGAATACCTTTCTTCTGTAGAGCCTCGATCTTGCTGAAAAACCTTTGTACCCCTAGGTCCATAGCTTGAACCTTTTCTTCCAGCTGTAGCATCAGTCCTCTCTTGGTGAAGACTCTCTTGACCTCAAGGATGGTCTCTATTCTATCCTCAATTCTCAGCTCTTTCAGCTACTCTCTAGTTTTAGAATTCAACAATTTCATGATTTCATTAGCCTGTGTGGGAATCTCTCCCAGTTCTGATCTAATCTTCTCGATGGCTTGTTTACTTCTTTGCACCAATTCATTTTTCTCAAACATAATCTGTATCATTGGCCATATTTCATTCATAGACCTCATGATGTCTGTCCAGACACTTTCTTTAACTTCGACCAGTGTTTTGCCTGCCACTGTTTTCTTCCGGAGCTGCTGTAACTCTTGTTTGAGCTGGTATGATACTTGTTTTTCCTTGGAGAAGCTGGTTTGGTAAGAATATTTGAGTTCCTGAAGGTTCTCAATCTCCTTTTTGAGCCTACTAATATCTGTCTTTTGCAAATTCATCTCTTCCATAGATTGGCCAATTCAACCGTCTTTTCTAGAGACGTCAGTGAATTCCCTGATGGAACTTTTGCTAGTGATGTTGTGCTTACTCCTAAGAGTGGAACTGCACTTAATGGAATGACTTCCATGGGTTTTGACTATTCTTTCTCTTTCACTAGCTTCTCCATTTCAGCTTCCATTTCCTTCAATTGTGCATTCTTCTCCATGATCAACTTAAGCATTTCATCTTTTTCTCCTTTTGTCTCCGCTATTGCCTTAGTCTGCGAGTCTACTGTTGGTGGTAGCTTCAATTGTTTCCTCAAAGATGCTATGTCGGCATTTTTCTTCTTGATCATCTCCTTGATTTCTTTCACATTCGAGGGATCATACCCAATCTTGAGGACCAGTTCCTCCAACATCTTGATCCTGTTATCCTTGGCAAATGATGATATTTTCTCCAACTTCAACTACGTCTGGACGTTATTCAGAGACACTTGTAACCTGGAGGCAGTAGTGGAAGCATGTGCCAACGTGGAGAAAACCATTTCTCCAGTTTGACTGTGCGATCCATTTGATCGCCTGGGTGCACGTCCTTAGTCTGGAATTCAAAAGTCACCCTTTTGTAATCGGTGATTACCTTTGGGTTTGGCACCTGTGCTTGGCGAAATGCCATGTGCATTTTTCCCTTCTCTGTGTCGAATGTCGATAACAGCCTGTGTTGTGTAGTCGACGTCTACTTCGAGAATTGGGCATATGTGCTGCTAATCAGAGTCTGATTCTTTTTCTTGATCAGATCGTATTTCTCAAAAATACTCATCTTCGTTCCTGTCTTGCCTGGCTGGTTGATTGGTGGAGTATCTGTAGGATTATTTGGTAATGTTGTGGTTATGATCTGCTTGTTGCTTGTACTGAGGAGTGACCGATCAACCTCTGTCACTGTAGTGGATGGAATTTCCTTTTCTCCAGCCGGGTCAGGGGCCAAACTGATTTTTGGCCTCTTGGTATGCAGTCGAAGATCTTCTAATGATACTTCAGTGACAGGAGGTGATAGATCCTTCCTAGTTCTTTTCTCCTTTGGAGCCTGTGGGGTGGTCGTCTGTGATACAGTGACCGGAAGGTCCTGTTGTTCTGTCTCAACCAAAGTATTTGGTTCCCATTCCGTCTGGTTGGCAAATTTTTCTACCTCAGGCCTAGATATGTGAACATACGAGATATTCTTGTTTTTTATCCTCATCTCAGAACTAATCCCACACGGATCATAGTGCCATGTGAAACTCACAAATAATTTCATTTCCTTTAGCAGCCTGTCTACTTCCTCCCTGGCACCTCGACTGTTGCAGATGAAAGACCCAATCTACCCTTTGATTCTGAGTTGTTGCTTCTTCTTCAAAGACACAAAATGAATATCATCTGAGTTTATCATCTACCTTATGTATTCCAGGGAAAAAATTCTGACAGGTAAGTATTTGGGTAGTTTGTATGGGGCCAATTCACACCCATAGACTCTGATCTCAGTGTGATTTTGGTACAGGTACCAATCACCAGTCTTTGTATGGTCCGAGACATGTAGGATCCTCTGAACTTCATCATTAATTCTAGGTTCAGGTCTGCCGCTAAGCATACTCACCACTGGGTGGTAGAATTGAACGATGAACTACTTAAAACTGAATTCCGTGGAGTTATGTTTGAGCAAGGAAGTCTATGCGGTTATTTCCTAGGGTCTGCCATCTCCGTCCATCTTCTGCATAGAAAAAACAAATTTGTTCGCTTGGAAGAAAACGAATAGGTATGCCAGTATTGAATAATACCAGAACATGCCTTCTGTGGCGAAATTGATGAATTGCTCGTGAATTTGGTCCACCAAGAACGTGTTGAAGTCGAATTGTGTTGTGGGTTTCTCATCGGTGGAGAAAATAGACAAAAATCTCAGAATGGGTTCATCTACCCATTGATATGAAAAATAACCAAGCAAGGCGCATAGTGATGTGATGACTTGGTTTCCTTTTATTGAGAACATGGATGAAGGATAAGGGGGGTTTGTAGTGGGGAGTTGAGCGGATTGTGGAAGAAAAAGCTCAAAAATATGAGCTCTTTGAGGAAACGACAACTTCTGGTATAGTTATGTGATGATCTTGAGGTTGAAAGGCGAGGCAGAGTCGGCTCGGGATATTTGCATCATTTGGTCGATGGTTTCTAGCATGATGAGGAAAAGGATTTCCCCGGACGAGGACATAATGGCTCTTTGCTCGGGGATATAGTGGGCTTGGCACTTGAGGGTGAATTCTGAGAAGTGGTGAATCTGGGGGAAAAGGTACAAGGGTAAGTTCGACTCATAGAGTCCAATTTCATCACTCTGGTCCAGGAAAACTTATTTAAGCCATGACTATAGGTCTGCGAAGTCAAAATCGCACTTTGTGTCTACGATTAAGTATTCTTTGTCGGCCAGAGGAATCCTTTCGAGGTCGATAGGAGGTGGGAGAAACGGGTTATCTTCACCTTTTGTTCATTTTGACTTTGGCGCCATTACTGTAACAATACCTACAAATAAAACAACGTTAGCAGGGACGACTGTAGATGGGGGCGACTGACTGTAACGGAGAGGAAAACGGGGTAATTTTCTGGTGCGATGAGTGGGTAAATGGTGAAAGAATGAAGTGGTGAGGATAGTTTTGAGTAAACGGGTATCCGTTGGGCGCGGGAGACAGGTCAGCTAGTTAACGGATGAGTTATCCAGTAATAAATGGCCAACGGGTCATATAGAATGTGAGATGGCAGGTGACAATTCCTGAGGCATACGGATGAGTGTCGTGGAAGTTATTGATTGGGGGAAAACACCATGGTGAAAAGACTTGCCACGGGTGAACGAGGGAGAAGGACTGATGGAGTTTCGGGATGTGACTCTTATGGAAAGGTGGATGATGATGTCACGAGTTGACGAGGCATGTCAGACAGTAAGAGGCGGTGGGATTCGGGACCAGTAGATTCATGCCACGTATAGATAGGGGGGCCTCCAGAGTAAACTTCCATTCTGGACCCCCCCCCTTCCCCCACCGTTAAAGGCAGATCAGTCGAGGGGGTCCAAAAAATACCTTGAGGCGTCAATCTGTGTGCTTTCCTTTCGACCGTAGATCTGTGCACGATCTTTAGCACGCATTCCAGACCCCCCCTCCCCCTCAATTAAAGGCAGAACAGACAGGGGGGTCTGGAATGCAATATAGACCGTAGATCTAAGTGCCGAAAATTGGGCCATCCAGATGCACGCATAGATTNAAAGAGTTGTCCATCGTAGATCTGGGCACGATCATCTGAGTCATTGATACATGAGCGGTGCATAAATGCGAGCGTGAAAGCATATGCGCCCAGAGAATCTTAGGATAAATGCATATCATGGGTTTTTCCCAAGCTTTTACATGTTTACATCACCAAAGGGTTAGACAACCAACCTTTTAAGCATCCAAGACATGGTCCAACATTGATCATCAAGCTGGTTTTATTGAAAATAAAGCAAATTACCCTATGTTCTAACCTAACTTCCTATGACAATTAGCCCAGATTAAACTGTTGGGCTAAGAACTTACTCTATCTTGGGGCTATCTGACCAAGATTAGACAGTCTGGCCAGATTTATTCACTAACTAACCTAGATTATTTGGCTAAGATTAAATAGTTTATCCAAGCTTATTCACTATTCCTATCAACATCAATTTAAAAGAACTTGGCCATGCTTGAAAGGTATGGACCAAGTCACTGTTATTGCATGGGGCTCTATTGAAATTCTTTTATGCCCTCTTTTATTCTTTCTTTTTCTTTTTTCTTTTTCTTCCTTTTCTCAAATTATTTGCAGAATGAAAAAACATTTGACAAGCAAAAACACTAAAGAGATAACATTTCAGTCACCAGTTGATCCTATAAATTATAGGGTGATAACACCGGGAAAGATTTCCCACACTTTCGTTACTATCATAGATTATTTAAGGGGGTCAAAGTCCACAGTCTAGGGTTTCAGGGACAATCTGGACGAGCCTCAAGACCAGCTTTGTCTTCGAATTTCTTCACAGTCATCATCCGAAAGAAAAAAGAAGGAGATTCAGTTTCAGGACAAAAAATGTATCTTCGAGACGTATCCAATTAAGGGTTTCCACTAGTTCTGCATCCAACCTGTTAGGGCCTTTTCTCCGAGAGATTTACTGTTAAACCTTATAACCAGAGTCTTCCCCAAAAGCTGAGGGAAATTGCTGAAGGGAATGTTGTCTCCTACGACTATTTTTGTAGAGCCCCTTTTTTCTTTGATGTAGTGGGCTGAAATTTTTTGGGACGAAGGATGCCGAGCCAGGTCTTCTCTGCAATATACACCCTTCCCTTCTTTCTTTTGTGGATCAACAGGAGTATAAACCTTTCCTCTGGGAGGATAATAAGGAGGTTCGAGGGGAGAGGAAAGTTGGTTGTTTGGGGAGGGAAGTCGAGAGGTCGAAGAGACTTCATGCAAAAGGAGACAGTCAGAGCCATGAGTTTGTAGTGAATGCATGAGCATGTGAGGAGCCAAGAGGGAGTTCTGGAGTGATTCCAAGAATTCACCATGAGACACGAAGGCAGAGGGACCTGGGGGGGATTCCTCGTAGTCCACATCCTCCGAGTTGAAATCCTCCATGTGTCCCAACCCACGTGGAAGGCACGCGGGCTTCACCTGGGAGAATATAGAGTATGTCACCGCTAAAGGGACCTAAAACAGGAAAGGAGTGTTGGAATGGGGAACAAGAACCGGAAAAAGGAGAAATGAAAAAGGTACAGAAAAGGGAAAGGGGAGCGAGAAAGGGTAAGCCTGCATCCCCCGCCCAAGGCTCAATGCTACAGAGTGCATAACATGGAGGGATAAACTGAAGACCAACTACCTTTGATCTCTAAAAATGCTCCAAGTTATATAAAAAAGGTTACAATTTATTTAGAACAACCAAGTGATTTGAATATTTTCCAAAAAAAATCCTTACACAATACATTCTTATTTGTGAAGGGGGTAATAATAAGTACATAAATAACTAAAACCCAATTTCTATATTTTTTACTCTTTTTAATAATAAAACATTCTTATTTTAATAAAGAGTACATAAATAACCCAAACCCAGTTTCTATGCTTTTTACTCTTTTTAATAATAAACTAATTTTATTAGTAGTAAAAAAATACAAATTTTTTTAATAATAAAATAATTTTATTATTCTTTTTAATAATAATTTTTTTTTATTAATAGTAAAAAAATACAATTCTTTTTAATAATAAAATAATTTTATTAGTTCTTTTTAATAATAAAATAATTTTATTAGTAGTAAAAAAATACAATTCAAAATATTTAACATTTTGAATTCTACCCGAGTTTGGATTTGGTTATATATAGCCAATTTACATGTCATCTTATATACAAATTTTGTAAATAAACTTGAAGTGTGTAAATTTAAAGAGTCGTTTACAAAATTTGTATATAAGATAAACATCTAAATTGGTCCTATAAGATAGACATTTAAGAGGATTCAATTTTTTTAATCTCTTAGTAAAATTCTTTCACATTGAGAAGTTTGGCATTTTTTTTTCACATAATTTATTAAATTTTTTTAATTTCTTAATAAAATTATTTCACATTGAGAAGTTTGGCATTTTCTTTTTTTCCTTTTTCACATAATTTATTAATTTGAGGTTGATACTCAAATTTTGAGATATTAATTGTATTATATTATGTGATATTCATATTCCTAATTATATAAATCATGTGTCCTTTATTGAAAATAATAATGTTATTAAAATGTTTTTGGTAATTAAATTTTAAATATGTTAATAGAATTTTGTCCAATGTTTTTGGTAATTAAGATTGATGATCATATTTCTTAACATATTGTATTTTTCTTCCAA
>SNQJ01S0215833.1:0-15534 GCA_010110895.2 Picea sitchensis | reverse complement strand
ACAGCAGAAGGAGCCTACTGTGGGTAGTGGACTCCCGAGAGGAGAGGAAGAGTACTTTGACTCTTCGGGCCCGTGGCAGAAGAAGATCCTGGTGGGAGCGGCTGCTCGATGAGGGGCAGGTCGCGTCAGGGTGGTATCAGAGCCAAAGATTTCTCTGTTTTCTGTAGCAGAGATGAAGAGAAGACATAATGCCACCAAGAAGAGGTAGGCAATCACCCGACCCAGAGGGGGAGAGGGAAGTGTCCAGGGAAAGAAGCAGTCATGGACAGAATATAGAATTGGAAAGGGAAATACGAAATCGTCGTGCTAGAATGGAAGATATGGAAGCAGCGCAGAGGCGCACGGTAAATCCAGGAGATCTGAGTGACTCTGAAGGCGAAGCTGAGACTGTACCGCAAGGTGGAGTCACAGCAGAAGATGCAGCAAATGAGCGGTTAATCAAGGCTATTGCCAGGATGAGTGCAAAGGTGAAGATGGACATTCCAGCTTACGAGGGAAGCCTGGATGCAGAAGAGTTGCTGGATTGGATCCGGGCACTCGAAACCTACTTCGATTACGAAGACATCGAAGAGGATAAGAAGGTGAGACATGCTGTCACCAAGATGAAGGGACATGCAGCCTTATGGTGGGACGAGCTGCAGGCAGACAGGCGTTCCAGAGGCAAACAGAAAATCAAAAGATGGGATCGGATGATCGCCAAGATGAAGGCGAAGTTCATTCCGAGGGATTACCAGATCACACTGTTCAGGCGCATGCAGAACCTGAGACAAAAGTTGATGACGGTGAAGGAGTACACTGAAGAATTCTATAGGCTCAACATTCGAGCTGGTCATCGGGAGGAGTGCAAAGGTAAAGATGGACATTCCATCTTACGAGTGGATGCCTGGATGCAGAAGAGTTGCTGATTGGATCCGAGCACTCGACACCTACTTGGATTACGAAGACATCGAAGAGGAAAAGAAGGTGAGACATGCTGTCAAATTGCTCGAAGGACATGCAGCCTTATGGTGGACGAGCTGCAGGCAGACAGGCGTTCCAGAGGCAAGCAGAAAATCAAAAGCCGGGATCATTGGTCGCTGGTACGAAGGCGAAGTTCATTCCGAGGGATTAACAGATCACACTGTTCAGGCGCATGCAGAATTCCAAGACAGAAGCTAATGACGGTGAAGGAGTACACCGAAGAATTCTACAGGCTCAACATCGAGCTAGTCATCGGGAGAGTGGAGATGATTTAGTGGCAGGCGAGATACCCGAACGGCCTCAGGTATGATATCCAGACGAGTTGAGCATGGCTACTGTCCATATTGTTGAGGATGCGTACCAAATGGTTTTCGAAGATGAGGAGAAGCTGAGCTGCAAGTAAGGTCAATGAGGGCGAGGTAAGAAGCCAGCCACGAGGGAAAGTTGTTGTTCAGGAGAGAACACAGAAGCCCAAGGAGGATTGAAAAGCCTCAAGGAAGAGCTGAAAAAAGGTGGAACCTCACAACAGAGGCAACAAAATTTTGAGCTGAGGAGACAGAACCCAGATCAGCGCGAGATTACGCTGATGCTAATACATTTCCTCATACCCGAGGTCGAGGTAGAGGTAGAGGTGGAGTCATCACATTCTTCATGTGTGGAAAGAATGGGAACAAGTGTTATGAGTGTCCAGATAAAAGGGAGGAGAGTGGAGAATCTCACATTATCGAAGCATAGAGGTGGAATTTTGAGGTAGAGGATGCTGAAGGCAAAATATCGTTGATTATGCGAAAAGTTTTTTTGACACCCGAGAAGGAGGTAGAAGACACCGCTTAGAGATGTCGACTATTCTGGACGACTTGCAAAACCAAGGGATGGAAATGCAAGGCCATAGTGATGCTGGGAGCACGGATAACTTCGCTCGGACCGAGATGGTGGAGAAATCGAGCTGAAACAACAAACACTGAACCATACAAAGTGACGGGTTTAAAGGACACCGTGTATGTGTTACGACAAAATGTTTTGGTCAATTTTAAAATGGGTGATTAATATAAGGATGAGATTGCGGATAAACATTCCCATGGATGTCTATCAAGGTTTTATTGGGGAGACCATGGCGTATGATAGACATGTGGTCTGGCGATGGGAGAATGAACACATACCTTAGAGAAGGATGGGAAAGCACATACGTTGCTTCCGGGGAAGGATAAGGAGTGAAGCCGGTTAGCAAAGACGACACTTCATGAGGGGAAGGAGCTCACAGAAGTTGAGAAGATGAGATCCATTGAATTCTGGTTGTCACCAAACGTAAGAATTGTTCGACAAGCAATAAGAGTGGATGACTTGTCGACAGATCTCAACAACCGCTGGAGAGTTCGGCCGATATCATCATGGACGACCAATTCGCCTGCTGCCACCCATGAGTGTGAGTCACCACATTGACTCATACCCGCAAAGTTTACAAATAAGGTACTACAAAGCTGACACCACCCTCGAGAACGGCGAGAGGAAGTCAAAAGATGTCTTCGTGATCCGGCAGGATAATGGACTGGTGAGGGAGAGTCTTATTCCATGTCGCTCCAACCAGACCGAAGTCCAAAAGGATGGAGGTCGAGGATGTACACCTGTGGCTATTAATAAAATCACCATCGTGCATTGCGTTCCCATTGCCGAATGGACGACTTGATGGATTTACTAAGTGGGGCAAACTATTTTCTCCAAAATAGATTTCAAGAGAGGATATCATCAGATCGGGATGAGAGAGGGAGATGAATGGAAGACCGGCCCAAGACAAACTTAGGGATTGTATGAATGGTTTGTCACGCCATTTGGCTTGACGAATGCGCCAAGCACTTTTGAGGTCAGATGAATGAAGCAAGTTCAAGGGAATTCATCGGGTAAGTTTGTGGTGGTATAATTGGATGATATAACGATTTTCGCGAAAACCGTTGAAGAGCACTTGAGGCATTACGGTGATGAGAAGATTACAATCGTGAGAAGTCACCGGACACCTGAAGAAATGCTCATTCATGCGCATGCAGAGCTCATATAATTGGCTTTGTAATTTCTACGAATGATTTGAAGTTGGATCCTGAGAAGGTTGATGTTATCAGGAAGTGGCCATCGCCGAAATGTTTGTCGAGGTATGGAGCTTTCATGGTTTGGCAAGCTCTACAGAAAATTCATACGGAAATTCAGCGGAATCAGCGCAGCGACGATGGACACAGTGAAAAATCCAAGATAAGATTTTTCGACATTGAGACGAAAAGCTTCCAATCTATCAAGCTTAAAGATAACCGAAGTACCACCTCGCCAGTCAGTTTGATTTTCAGAAAACCTTCCAGTGAAGTGTGATGCCAGTGGACATGCCATTGGAGGAGATTTGAGTTGTGGGATGACGTAATCATATTACAACAGAAGTCGGATGATGCAAAGTCAAATACTCCACGCACGGACAAAGAGTTCATGCCATCATCTCGTGCATTGAAGTGGGAGGCACTATTCATACCCAAAGAATTTTGTGTTGTACGTTGATAATCAATGATTGCACTGCGGAGTCGCCAGGAGAAGCCAAACCAAGCATGCGAAATGGGTATATATGCGCACTTCACGCCTGCATCAAGATATTCGTGGATCGCTAACAAGGTAGCCGATGCCTTGACAGAAGTGCTTGTTGCCGCTAGAGTTCGGTGGTTAAGAATTTGGCTTTGAAATAAGGATATGTGTAATGCAAGCCGACGAGACTTTGCATGTAAGACAGGCTTCAACGAGAACCCGCCTCGTGGATAGAGTTCGCGGATAGATTTCCGGATACGATGATTGCTTTTAAGGGCAACTAACCTGCATTCCATCGTTCAGGTAGAATTGGTAAAGGAGAAGCACAATGGAGTCTTAGCAGGTCATTTCGGACATGACAAAAACATACGCCAACCGAGCTTAATCATATTTTGGCCTGCATGCGCGGCAGCAGATGTGAAGCTTTGTTGACAGTGCAGGATATGTCAACACACTAAGGTCGAAGCGTAATCGCCGGTTATATCAACCTTTGCCCATACCGGAGAGTCCATGGAAGCCATCGCGATGGATTTTGTGTTGGCTTGCCGAACAAAGAGGAGTTGATTCCATCTTTGTTGTGGTGGACAAAAGGTTCCCTCGGCATGGCACATTTTATTCCAGGTTGAGAAGATCGCTGCCGCCACAATATCGCCAACTTGTTTTTAAAGAGATCGTAAGGACATGATTGCCGAGAAGCATAGTCTCAGATTGGGATATGAAGTTCATAGGTCATTTTGGAGGACGCCATGGAAGAAGTCGGTACCGATTTACTGGCCCGGCTTTTACCATCCGCATTTACGGGCGTAATCGAGAACGTCAACCTGGCTTGGGAGATCTCGGTTGAGGAGCCCGCGATGAGCATCACACTGGCCAGATCGATCCTACCGGCGAAGGTAATTCAAGGCATACCATTCAAGAATCGGAAGTGCAGAGCCCATTTCGGGATTTTATATGGGACGCCGAGGGAGGTTCCAGCTCGTGAGCCGCATCGTGCGTGAGACCAGCGCAAATGTTGTTGGTCAAGAGTTCACCGAGTATGCATGAAAGAACTTCATTGACCCGGAGGCGGAAGCAAATGAATCGGTGAAGATCTAATCAAGAGTACAAGCGCCAGAACACCGAAGAGACAACTTCGGCCAGTTGGTGATGTGGTTCTCGCACACTTGAGGAAAGAAAGGTTCCCACGGGACATAATGCTTCCAAAATGAAAAGATTTTACCGCAACTCAAGAAATCTCGAGAATGCATAAGGAGCTTGCTTTCGCCCGGAGGCACGATATTCGATTCAACATATCGATTTATACCCTACAAAATCGATATGGAGAAGACACCGGAACCGAGGAACCAAGAATCCGCTGAAAAGCGCGAATAGCCAGTAATGTTCCAAAACGGAGTGCACATCGATAACGAAAGGTAAGAAAACCGTGAGGAAGCGATTTGAATAATTCGTGAAATGGAAGAACCACCCAAAGGATGTCGTACTTAGGAGACAGAGGCAATTATACAAAAACATGGGCGATCATGGCAGACCTCACGAGCGTGAGCCCATGAAATCTTTGAGTCGAGGAGCATGATGCAGGAGCATTCCAACATCTCAAATTCATCATATGAACCCATGGTGAAAGACCAGCCTGGACCAAACGCAAACCTTTTTTCTTTGATTTTGAATTTCACCTGGTATTCGCTATGTCATTGCTTACTAAAGGCATTCAAAGCCAGCGCATTGTATTATGTTATAGATAGGAAGGCAATTAATACAATTAAGGCCGGTAGATAGAAAGTAGCTGTAGATTAGACAAATACCTTCGAGAGGGAAAACTGAGTATAGACACCCTCCCACACACAGTATGATTATTATTTAGTATTAGCAAGAGGAAAAAGAAGAAAAGAGCGAGAGTCCGAAGAACCTCCATGTACGCTTATTGAATTAATAGGAAGAGCTTTGATTCAATTCCATGGATGTTAAAATTTTCTGTGTGTTGTTGTTATTATGACTTTGCATGTTTGCTTCCTTCTATTCTTATCTCCTATATGCCGCTATGTGTTTTTCGCTTTATCGTGTTAGGAACCCGGGGACGAGATTCAATTGCTTCTCTCATGAGCGAGAGATTCCCTCGCGACGAGTGTACGTTGAATACCGCGATAGTGTGTCGAGGAGGCCAAGCAGCTGAACTTTTGTTCTTCGCTGCCCGTAGGGGTTGAAGGTATTCGAGCCGTCCAGGTGAGTGCAGGTTTGAAGTTTGAGTCTCAGTAGCAAGTCCGAGAGAAGGAGAGTTGAACCTATTGCGAGAGGGGGCGCACGGGACCCAGTAGGATACAACACTTTCAGAAGTGATTGAAAACCGAGCACAAGGAGCGTGTTCAAGGACCCCAGAAAGAGCTCTGTGCCTAAGGAAGCTCGAGGATAACTTTGTCTGCACGGCAGACCGAGGGAAGGTGGCGAGGCAGATCTTCATGAGGAAGAGACCAGCAACTCTGAATCGCTGTGAGAACTCCCAGGTCCCGTGGATCGTACCGATCCCAAAAGAAGGAGTGAGGGGTTTAACCCTTGAATACAGGTGAGAATTATTGGCCATCGCATATCAGCGAATCGGGGTTTGTGAGTGCAAATACTTCATGCACGATAACATCACAAAGTGCGACTTCAGCTGATCCTAAGCTTCGGCCATCAAGACAGGGACAAAAGGTACAAACTGAGGCACGGAAGTTTCGCATTCTGGTTCTGCCAGCTAGAGACTTGGAGTCGCGACTCGCTGGGTCGCTGGAATCCCGACGCGGACGCCGATGACAGTGGGACCCTGAAGTTAGTGGGAGACACGTGGATGCATATCGGCACATCAGTGTTTTGGTTTTCGAAGGGTAAGTATCTCACCGCCTTTAACGGACAGCTTTCCTGAGGAAAACCTCCTCGGTGACCTCCAGAGCCGCTGACCCTTGACTATTCTGGGGATCTGGGTTTGAAGAGAGGTAAAGGAATGGTCAGTGAGACTCGGCTGATATCATGAGGTCCCATCTCCCAGTCCGAAGGAGAATCGCATGAAGTAATATCCTGGCACTTCATTTCCCAAGGGGAATGAAGGGTTTTGACCTTCGGCCCTGAAAGTGAGGAGGTCCCTGAAGGACCACACAAATGAGGGCTACGGGTTGGCTGTAAGAAGATATTGGTAATTTATTGTGAGGTCAATTAAACTTTATTATGACTGACAACAAGAAAAAAGGTAGGTCCTTGAATTGAGTACCTTAGTAATGTGGTTCATGGTAAATGTAATGTAATGCTAACCTTTTATTCCCAATTTAATGGCTTCCTTTATTTATTTGTTAATTCAATGATATTTATTGTTGTTATTAATGATTATGTAATGGAAATGTTATTTATTAGTGGCATTTTAATTGCATTATTGTTTATAAAATGAAACTACATGGCTTTTTACATGGATTTAATCTTGAAGTTTCCCTTGTTAGCATTAACCTTAAATCCCTTATTCTATTCGAGTAATTGAGAAGTGAAGGTAATGATAAGATAGGAATAATTTATTAGGCATGACTTAATACTTGTTATATGCTTAAAAGTCAATAGCTTTTAAATTTGAACACGAATTGCCAATACCTGTTTAAAAGTTAATATCGATATGGTTTAGGTGCAATATTAATATATTTTCACATATTATTGGCTTCCACATAATAATGTTATACTGGTTATTGGCCATGTTAATACTAGGCATTCATTTGATTATCTGTTATAGGCTCATATGTCAAAATTGTTTAAATTGGATGCAATGATAATAATCGTTAAATAGAAATATTAATATTGGTTAAAGCTGCAATTTTAATATTTTCTTAATGGCAATGGTAATGCTAGTTAAAATGGAAATATTAATAATTTGTTTTATTATCTTGGTATTAATCGCTTAATTTGCAATGATAAGGTTGTATAATTTGCCAGTGAAGCAAATTATACGCGTGAAATTAATATTTGTTTAATTGCCATGATAATACTTGTTAATTAGCAATGATAAGGTTGTTTTAATTACCAGGGAATTGACGATGGTTGATTCACAATTTTAATAATTGTTTAATTGCCCCGATATTACTTGTTGATTGCAATTATAAGGGTCATTTTAATTGGCAAGGTCAATGATGATTGGGTGAGTCCCATTGTTAATATTGTTTAATTGAACCTTGTATTTCTTACGCCCAAGACTAGGTTTTAGCCACAATTTGCTAACATGAAGTCTCCGCAGATTAATAGTAATTAATGGAGCATTTGATTCTGATTGATGTCTTCGGGTCTCATTAGGAGTGGGTCGTTATTAGAATCCTCATGACTTGCGTCTCCCGTAGATGTCATGAATGTCCTGTTTCTGCAATACTCTAAGATATTGTAGTGCCTAGTCCGTTCTGTAATCTAAGTGATATGCATAAAATCCCCAGCTTAGTATTCATGATCTGCAACCTATGGAAGGGATCCGCCATATCAAGATTCTTGGGTTGTTTAAAGGCACAGCTCCACTCTTGAGACACATTCTCCGGAATAGACAGAAGGTCATGAAGGCACATTTCCACCATCACTAATTCTACTATTGATTCCTTCATTCCTCGTAAGATCATAATCTTAAAACCCCCAGACCGCTCCTCACATACCTCCTAGTTGCACTTTATGTCCAAGGGTGTTATTTCTTGTTGTCACTGTGAAATGTCGGGGTCATCTTGTCATCTTGATTGTGTTCATCTTACTTGCATCTGGTTGGTCCGATTGGTGACATAGAGTCGAGGGGGTTGTTTCTTCTACACGCGCGCACACTTTTACAAACAAAAAAATTTGCACCTGTTGTCAGAGTAGTTGTCCTTAACTAGGAGGGTTGTTACAGTAATATCTTCCTCTGTATAATCTATGGACTTCTCTAAGGTTGTTTCCTTCCCCCTGTCACCCTGGGACAATGATGTTACCAACAAAGCAGTGTCAATATAAGAATTAGAAAAAAAACGAATAAAATCAAATGTATGCAAATTGATTTACTTGTAAAAAACATAACATCAAAATACTTACAAATTTGATGAGTGATCCTATTGTGGTAGAAAAGAAAGCATATGTATTATCATTAAATGTCTTTCTATATGAGTTTTTAGTTCTAGTTTAGAGGATCATATTCAAGACAATGTATGTTTCTTGTCTTGTCTTGGAAAATATTGATGAGCAAGATGTTGAAACATGTGTTAGTGTTGTTCATGGAATAACAATAGTTTGTGAAACATTCATTGAAGTAGATATATTAAATGAAATGCGAATCATAAAATATAAGACTCATTGCTTACAGGGTTGGTAAAATAGTATATGTACCTCCCTCATAATAGAAATGTCTATATCTAATCGATTCAAATTGTAATTAATCAACAACTCTTCCCCTACAACTATTGATTTTATTGCACATATGATAACACAATTTCCTTCATGCTACTCAAATATGAAACTGGGTTGCTTATTTATGGTCACAAGTCATGTACTATTTATAAACCCTACAATATTCCCCGCTACTTTTATCCTTCCATCAATATAAATAGATGCTCCTTTATTTTGAGCATTGTCTTTTAGGTGTATATAATTTGCAGCCACACCATTTCTTTGCATAATTTTTGTATATTGGACTAGTTATATCAAATATTTGTATATGTAACAGGGTCCCACATACTCCATGAATTTAGTTATTCTTTCGTAACAACCCTCTATTCCATCTATGGAAAATATCTCCAAACCATGTAATGACTATGGAGCAATGAGGTATATCCTTTTGTTGACAAAAAAATCAGTTTCTATTTGAGGAATATCCTTGGGTACCCATCATTTCACTAGATGGTTGTACCTTAAGGGCACCTCCATTTATTCTATGCTCTCATCATCAAAATAACATGACCCCCCTTTAGCAACAAAAATTTCCATCTGTCTATGTAATTTTGTTCTGATCTTCTCACCTCTAGTTGATCATTTCTTGTTAGACTTACTAGATGTCTCACTTTCCTCTATTCTACTTAAACTTCTCTCACTCAAAAAAGACATATATGTCATTGTACAACCTATAAAATTCCATCAAATGAGAGAAATAGTTACCAAGTTTTATAAGGGTTGTGATCAAGCATCTTGAGGAAACCAAGTATGGCACATTTTCTAGATTGTGACAATTCCACTAGAGATAGAACACATCAACCTGTATGAACTTCAAGAGAGCCTATTCAACAAAGTTACAAGTTTTTTCAATATCATGTAAATTCCTCCATAAATATTTAATAGGATTTTATGTTTCAAGCCTATAAAAACACACATTTGGAGTCAACCCATCATCAATGTGTCATACTAGATAATATAATAACAAGTAAAAGATAGTAATTCACATTGTTTGATAATCAAATAACAAGCAAGAGATAACAATGAAGACAATATGAAAACTTGGATGGGATGGTGAATGGGCATCAAAGGATAATAATCAATTGAAATGTGTGAAATTTAATTATGAATTATTTTAAGCAATTATGAATTATTTTAATTAATTATTCTATAACATATGTTAACATATTACAACAACACCCACTATATATGACCCCCCACTATAGGAAGTACATAGGTCCAAATAGAGTCTTTTAGATGAGATCCATTCCTCCAATTGTTGTAGTTGAGACCCATTCTATGAAAAATACTTTCCAACCCCATGAGAGAGACCACGAAATGAGGGACGAAGGAATAAGACATATTTGTAGTGTCGATTGCATTACATGAGATCCTGGGAATGTTTTAATTTCCTCCAACCTACCATCTCATGACTTGTATTACATTTCCCCCATTTTGTGGAAAATAATATAATGGTTATCTTTATTATCCCAAATGTGTGTCCACTAGAGATTCCCTTGAAATTGTAGCACCATCTCAATCTAACTTTGTGGTGGTAGTCTACTTGCATTATAAATTGGAAATATATCTATGATCTATTTACATAAGAAGAGGAAAGTTTTCGAAGAGGATTTCAAGAAGTTACGATGTTCTTTGTGACTACTCGAAATGTGCATGTTACTACTAGACTTTCACCTAATACCATTGCAATACCATGAAAAAATGTTGTCTTAACCAAACAAAGAAAAATAAAATAAAGGCATCAATTGTAACTACTCAAGTCATGTTCCTTGTTACTGCAAGAAGAAGACTTGGTTGCTTCCAAGTTTCAATCTCAACATTTTTTAAGTTGCCGAAAAAACAAGATTTCACATCAGACATATTCTTTCATCTTCTTGGTATATAACATTTCTTTATCTCTATAATCAAGATTCAAATCCAATCTTTAGATACCATTCTATAATCTTAGATACAACATATCACAAATTCAATTACTTCAAGGGATTATCATACTTCACATGAATATCTCATTACTCTTTATGTCCTTTCAGAAGTATTCTCTTTTATATATTCCCCTATACGTATGAGTTGTAGATCACAATTGTAGATCCTAGCTACTACTTCTAGTTGCAGATCCATGATATTCTACATTCTTCAACTCTTCAACATTATACAAGGATATTTTAACCTTGGATCTGCAAATATTTTTTAAGAATTCCAAAATATAGATCCAAGATACAGAGCTACAGATCCAACCATGTTGCAGATCCATGTTGTAGATCTGATTCCATAAGCTTAGCTACAACATATCACAAATTCAATTACTTCAAGGCATTATTATAATTCACAAGAAGTTCTCATTACTCTTTATTTATTTTTAGAAGCACTATATTTTATATATTCCATTGTACAAATGAGATGTAGATCATAGATGTAGATCAAAACTACATATCCTAGCTACTACTTTTGGCTAGGGATCTCTGATATTCTACAAAGGGTTCAGGTTGCACACCATCTAGATGGCCAAATTCCATTATTGTGACTTCTTAATCAAATTATGTTCTAAATCTAATCCAAACAGATAAATAAATATAGAATTGATGTAGGTGATTGGATACTTTCCTAATGGTATAGAATATGTTAGGTTTTTAACCCTTGTCTATTGTGAGTGAACGTTTTCAAGTTCAAGACTAGTTTTATAGTTGTAGCTTGGTGGAAGAGATTCAAGGTTTAATACAAATGAACTCATAGTTCTTATATAATTAATTTAGTGAACATCTCAATTGAARTGAAGGAAACAAGAAAAAACATTCAACCACATTTGTGAACTAGGTCATGAACTGAAATGAAGGAAACAYGATTCGAGGTTTTCTCTTTTCTATCATTTTTCCCTTCCTCGATCATAATTTAAAAAAAAATGTCATGGCAAGACAAAAAGAAGGAACAACCAATAAAAGAGAGTAAGGAAAAGAAAACATTAACTGATTTGGACACCATTTTTAGTCTAGGTGGCCTCCTAATCTGTCACGATCGATGCCCTCATTCTGTATCTATGGCTCCTTGTATGTGGGGTCACTCTATCTCTTTTTAGCATAGGTATGTAGGGTCGAGGGTTTGCATGCCGATCACAAGAATGTAATTTGATATATATATATATATATATATTATAGTGGGTTATTGGTTGTTTAATTAATGCAAAAAATCCTAAATGTCCTCACCCACTAGCCTTGGGGTTAATGCACAGTCATGGTGGTCTCTCATGACATCTTAGTGGGAATGGAAATTTAAAAAAACAAGGTTTCATTGAGTTGGAGGGATGATATGGGCACTTTCACAATGAATTTAAATATGGTGTGAAAATATGAAATTTAGAAATTTGAATGGTGCTCATAATACACTCTTGGGACAAAGATGTACTTGCATTGCTTCTTAGTTGGGTTGGCACCATGTGTAAGTATTATAATCCATAGAAGCATCTTTTAGGACATGATTCATTCATTTTTATCATTGTAACATCACTAGGGTCAGAAGAAATTACATCCCTCACACATAAAACCTTTTAATGGCACTCATATTCCCTTGTAGGCCAAATATTCCATTTACTATACATGTGTGGTGCTATAATATATGCATGGTTCATGATATTTAGAAGCAGATTTTAGGGTATAAGACTTTGGGTTTTGTCCTTCGAATATTTATAGCACCCCAAGAACCTATTTTAGTATGCAAAACCTCATAATGGAAAACAAACTTCATTAGGAGTTAATACTAACGACATAACTAATACAATTCCTCACACCTAACCCTTATAACTCCTATACATCCTAACCTAAATTACTTATAAGATCTATGACCTTAACCCTTATAATCATAAAACATAACCCATATCATAAAACATAACTCATATCACATATAACCATTGCAAAACCTAATCCATGTAACCCCTAACTACTAGCATATATCCCTTAATCTCTTATCTCCTAACTCATAAAACCTAACACTAATAACCTCTTACACCTAACACCTAATTCCAATAGACCATAAAGATTTTAACTCTTACCTATATAATTTGTAATCCTTATAAATATTAACTCATATTTTCATTAATGCTTAGAACATATAGAACATATATATAACCCCCACTACCTATAATATTATACTACTAACCCATATTAACCCATAATATAACCTTAAATATATATAAACCTAAACCCTCCTGACGATGAATCCATAATACCAAACATCTATAACTTCTCACTTTAATCCTTAATTGATAACATGTGCATACATGTGTAATTTTCACCCATTTTGAATAATTTTGGATATGATCCTTAACCTCTATAATATCTTATTCCACAACACTACAACCCATAACCACTATAGTCCCTCAAAACTAACCCCTAATCTCTAATCAATTTAAATTTTATCTTCCTCAACTATAATGACCCTTAATGTAAGCAAAGAAAAATTATGACCCCTAATGCTTATAAGTATTAACCTTTGTAACCAATTAAACACTATAGCCCTTATAACCTTCAACATTTGTAACCCTTTAACAATTATCACCCCTATAATTTATATGTCTTAGCACCAATAAATATTAACTCTTATATTCCTTAAAGTAACCTCTAACACCTATAATCACAAAATTGTATAACTCCTATAACCCTTACACCCTATCATTTCACTTCATTAATTCATGATACTTTCAATACTTAACCCTTTAAATGTTATATCTCATGTAAACTATATGTCCCATAACACCTAAAAATGTTATATCTCATGCAAACCATATATCTTATAACACCTAAAAATAATTCTTGACACTTAACTGATATAACCTTTAACATTACCCATAACCCTAATATTACTTATAAACTCGAATAGAACCCCTTACCAATATATGCCCTAAACTTTATAGCCAATTACCCTTATAACCATATCCTCTTTAATATAGAACCACCTATACTTAACCCCCAAACCCCCAACCCCTAATGTATCTATCACCTATAATGATCCATATTATTTTTGGAAATAAAATGAAAGAAGAGTAATTATAATGAAGGACTCATGAAAATTTCAAGAAACAAATAAACACAACAATACTTGATTTCTATTAATGAAAGAATTGTAAAGAGACTGTAAAAATACAGAGTGTAAGACTCATTAGAATGGTGGGAGCTTTATCTATAAGAATAGTTGTGATGTCTATGCTGTTATTGGACTAATCGATAGGTGTGGACACTAACAGATCTCCCTAGATCCACCTGGATGTAGAAAAAAATAGGACAAGACATGACTCTTTCCCTAAGTTATGACCATTGAATAAGGAGGAACAAGTGACATACCTTTGAATCGCTTCCTTGGGTCTTTGTTGCTATCGCTTCACTCTGGTGCTCTCGTGAGGTCAAGACCAAGACAACACAAACCAACCAAAGTGAATATAACAAAACATATTCAATTGTCAACTTATGTGTATGATCAAGGACTTACACAATAAAGTAAGAATGACTTTATGTGAAAAGGACATGTCGTTGTATCATATTAATCGAAAGTAGAAGATACAACCTGATCGCCTTGATGTCACAAGCTTCCTTTCAGTGACTCTTGGATCCAACACACACACTTGCTCAATCCTTGCATGAAGAAGATCCAATTCTTCTTGATAGACTTGATAGAGTCTCCAAGCTCTTGTTCAAGCTGGGTTCTTCACACAATTCCTTCACCATATTTTCAAATAATCTTGCTTAACCTTTTCCATGAGAATCCCATCAATATATAAGAGAGGATGAGATGGTTACATGGATGAGAATGATCCCACCAAATCAGGGAAACCAATAAAATGGTAACCATTCGAATGCCAACCCATTTTCTAGAAGATCCCCTTCTAGAACCATCGATATTTCATCTTTTTCCAAGCTTGACATCAAGTTCGCACTCTAGGTATAGAGCACAGTGCGAGAGGTTCACACCCTAGCTGAAGGTAGCCTGCGAGAATGGGTCATTCTCGCACCCTAAGTTATATGCAACCTGCGAACTCTCTTCAAAAACATGTTTTCTGGAAGGAGATGAATTCCACTTTTCTCTAGAGAAAGTTCTTGTTGAGAGCCTGAGTACACCATTGTAAATACGCCATCTATATGACCAAAATCACAGTTAACTTGTGAGGTTTCAAGCGTATGTGGTAAAATTGACAACGGACGAAAAATGGCTCGAAGGTGGATTGGATGATCGACTAGATGCATGGAATGAGTGGGTAAGTCGTCAAGATATGGTTGCAAGATTTGCTTGATATCATGGAAGGCATAAGACATAGCGTGTTGAAAAGTTGCGCCAACATTCTTGAGACCAAAAGGGAGTTTCCGATAGGCAAAAGTGCCCCAAGGACAAATAAAAGAAGTCTTGTGTTGATCCTCATGAATAATATTGATTTGATTATATCTGGAGAAACCATCCATTAGAGAGAAGATTTCGTTTCCAGCACAATCGTCGACGATTTGATCGACGAAGGGGGTAGGAAAGTTGTCTTTAGGACAAGCTTTGTTGATATCCCTATAATCAATGCATACATGAATCATGCCTTGTTTCTTGTTAATCAGGACAAGATTGGAAACCTAGTCAATGAGGGCCACCGTATAAATAAAG
>SNQJ01S0215829.1:0-15534 GCA_010110895.2 Picea sitchensis | reverse complement strand
TGTCCATGCCCAGGCATAGACCTACTGGGATATGGCACACAGAGATATTTGCAGAACATCATACATATAAATTCAACAATAAAAAGCATTCTACTAATACACAATTTAATGCGGAAATCACATCCATTTCCTACAAACAGCTCAAACATGAAACATTATAAATATCATGACATGTACAGGATACACATCATACAAATTAACATAGAAATGGTACTTATATTTTTATGAAGGCCACCAACTACGTGCATACCTTCCACGAACCTCCCATCCTTAGACCACGCTACTCCAAACTATTCGAACTGGGTCACCCCCGAGCTGGAACTAAACTCCACCTAGGGTAAAGGGAATCCTAGGCTAGGCTGAGGTTACAAAGTATCTAGGAAGGATTATTTCCCCATGAGTCCACTCACGTCCACAACTTATAGTCCCTCATTCCCCACATGCATGTCCCACCCTAGGGAGTGTGCCCCTTCTTTTCTCGACAATCCTTCGGTTGCCCCACTCCCCTTCGAGGCCTTCAGCAACAGGTCAGATAGGAAGTCTCAGAGCACTACAACTATCGTGAGGCTCCCTATGGAAAAATCACTTTCCCAGCGGCCTCTCTCACCTGAAGAGAGTTTCTCATGTGCCTGACAAACTGCGTCTTCAATCCACAAGCCTGAAAACCTGCCTCTTCAAACCATAGGCCTGAAACCTACTTCTTTAGTCCAAATCCTAGACCAATCCAGTCCGAGTAATCACAACAACAAATCGGGTACGGCTCTGGTAAGGATAATAAACCACACAAGTCTAGAGAGAAACATGGGAAGCAACAACAATTGGCGAAGGTGCGATCTAGCTCAGACATAATACAAACGTGCTATCTGGATGAGATCTCTCGGACAATAACTTCCCTAGAAATTCCTTGGACTATTCTTGGGTTCCCTTCCTCGTTCAGGCAAGTAAATTACTTGTTATGGCAGTCTAAGACAGCATGGTGTTATTCCAACCAATCCATACCAATTATATAGTCATATGAACCCAAGGGAAGGATGTTCAAATCTGCCTTGGTACTTATCCCATTCATGTCCACTGGACATGATTTAACCAGCTCAACAAATTTTGTCTTGTCCCTTGTAGCCAGCTGTATCAGCCAAGATTTCCCATGCTTTCTTCTTGGAAATTTCAATATTTCCACAACTTTAGGATCTATGTAACTATGACTAGCTCCTGAGTCTATTAAAATAGTAGAGGCATGGTTATTGATCATACTTTCTACTTCAATCATGTGTAATCGAAATTCTGCCTACTTGTTGTCCAAGGATACATTGATCCTTGGAACACTTGTGCCCATGTCCTCCACTATTTCAGCTTGATGTACTTGTGGACAACTGTCACTTTATCACTTATGTGTGGACAATATATATACATATGATCTCCTTTACAACCCTAGCATTGAATGGGTGTTTACCTTGGCCTTTGTCCACCTGTCTAAATCACTTTGGGCTCTCTAGGGGTTTGTTGTCCCTGAGAATTGTTTCTGAAGAAGGGTGGCTTGTTCCCCTTCTTCCTTTGCTCCATCTTGAAATTTTTCTTGTCTTCCCAAGCTCTTTGGAAAGTAGGCTTTCCCTTATTTTTATCATATAATCACTTGGCCCTCCTTATGGTTTCCTCAAAATTCTTGGGATCATCATACCGAATGTTATCACTGATGAAAGATGGAAGCCCACTCAAATATCTTTGAATCTTAATTGTTTCATCTTCGATGAAAGAGACTTACTTCAACAGCTCTAAAAATCTCCTTTCATACTCATCAATGGTCATGTTGCCTAGCTTTAGTTCGAAGAACTCTTTCATGTTTTTGTCATAATACCTCTTGGTTAAGTATTTCTTCTCAAAATGCTTCTTGAATTTCCTCCAAGTCACATTCTTCTCTCTGATGTGTTGCACTTGCACAAGCTGATCCCACCACATGGATGCCTTTCCTTTCAGCTAATAAATAACAATTCTTCCTTATGCATGAGAAGAATAATTATGCAGCTGGAAATATTTTCTCATGCCTAGCAACCATATCTCAGCATCTTCATCCTTCTTCTGCTCTCCATCAAAAGTAGGAGGTTTTATCTCGTTCATTTCTCCTTTCAATTCATCCACCCCAGACCTCTTATGATATATGGACTTGAGTTTTTTTGTGCTCTCCTATTGGAATGTCCTTGGGAATGATGGTGATGTCTTCTACCACTCCTTGTGCTTCTTTTCTCATCAGGGGGCCTATTGATTAAGGTTGGTTGTCATTGATGTCAACCATTGAAGAAATCCCCGTAGAAAATCTTCTTTTCTCATAAGGAGGCTTCATTGATTGTTGGTTGGTTATCATTGATGTCAACCATTGAAGAAACCTCAGAGAAAAAAGGTTTCAGTAATGGACCCAACATTGTTTGATGTAAATATGAATCGCTATTTTCTTATCATGGTTGATAATAATTAGAAATGGATGAACTCCAAAGGGTCCCTTATGGTGAAATCCCTAACCTGGAAGACGCTTTGCGGATTGAGCTATTCTAGAAGTATGGTTAGAGAACCCATGCTGCCATTTTGTAGGAATAATGAGATGAGGGTCACTGAATTTTTCTATTGAAACTATCCTATATGGATAGTGCTTTGTCATGCTATTTCGGGTGGTATGGGAATCTTCACATAACTCCTCAATGGTTAGAGAGTTATGGCCATGAAGTTGGAGAACTCCAGTTTGGGTAATGGACCCAAGTTTGTTTTGATGGATAATGGTATGAGTTTTGATATATTTGAAGGAAAGACTATTCATATGTATAGTACATGTCATGTCATTTCGGTGGTATTTGGAACGCCACATTAACTCCTCTCATGGTTTGAGAGTTATGGTTTTAATGGGTTGGAGTGTAGGGACCCTCACATGTTGGCATGAAGCCCCAAAAGGTCAAAGTAGCCAAAGTATTTAAGAGATTTAGAAGGTAAATAATAAAAGCGAAGTCATGAGTGTACCATAATTCAAAGTAACACAAAAATAATTTATTTAAATAATAAATTTTAATGGAGAAATTAGAAGTGGGTTAACCCCTAAAATAAGGAAAGTGAAAAAAGTGACCTTAAGATGTTTCTTTTAAGGAAGCTACTGGAGAGTATAAATAAGAGGAAAGGCTCTCTCATTTTAGATAAAACTTTGAGAATATTGAATATCTATAGGTTTCTTAGGTAAACCAAAGGATATCTAAGTCAATTTTCAGAGGGAAGGTGAAGCAGGCCATACGAATTCAAAGGACAAATCTTTTGATGATGCTTCTAAGGTATGTTATTTTGATGTCATCTCAACGATTTTCAGTTAATAAAAAATTTCTAGAATGATTCAGACCATTGAATTGATATTCCACAATGGAGGAAACATAACAAGTATCTATGGTAAAAAATTCGTAAAATTTCTTTTGTGGGTCGCTTTTATTTTTGGAGTTACACCCATGGAAAATAGGGTTTGTATTAACCTCGAACTAAATGGGTGTTTCGGGTAAAATGTCATAACTTATTCATAAATGATCCAAATTAAGTGAGAAAAAATGTGTTGCTAGGAGTATTATCTCTATAGTATGTTTGTAAATAGCCATATTTATTCAACAAATATTCCAGGCACTTCTTGATAAGGTCAGCTTCCCTAGAATAAGACAGACTTAGCATGCTATTTTGCTATAACTACTTTTCTCGATAATTCCAAGTAGTGATATCCGAGGAATTGCATAAAACAATAATCAATAACATTATGTATCTGTTTTAGATCTTTATTCAGCTGCGCATATAGTTATGATTACTTCAAGTTAGGGTTGTTGACTAATCCAGGTGCAACTAGTCATGGAGACTGTAAGCTCGAAAATTCTAGTCCTTTGTTGTTTAAAGTTAAGGAAGGTTTGAAGGTGAAGGTGGATCATATATATACAATTCAGGTCTATTACATATTTATAAATCATATTTGGATGATGAAATTGATGAGGGATTTTGGTTGAGGTACAAGTTGGGTACATGGTTGAGACAAGTGAAGCGATGAGTTGGCACAATACATGAGGTGTATAGCGCTGATGATGTTGGTACATATTGATGAGTCATAGTTGATGAGTAGTTGACACATGATTGGTACATACTTGGTACATGGTTGGTTTCCCTTTTTTATGGTACACAGTTTGATTACAATTTGTTTGGTACAAGTTGGTGCATGGTTGATGTAATTTGTTTATGGTACAGGTTGGCATGGTTGATGCACTTGTTTTATGGTATAGGTTGATGGCTGGTTCAGGTTTATTGGTACATGTTTATAGTGGTATATCTCATGTTGAGAGTGTGGAAGTGGTTTCATCAACTATTTGACACTTATATTTCATAACGGTTGGACAAGCAAAGGATAGGTGGTTGTAGCAAAAGAACATAAGAGGTTGTAGCCAGATAATTGGGAACTTGGAGCTTCCCTCAAGTTGTAGCCATAGAATTGGGGAGAGTTGGAGCCCCTTAGGTTGTAGCTTGAGAAACTAGGGTTGGAGCCTCCTTTTAGTTGCAGCTGTAAAACAAAGGCAGTTGGTGCTTGCAATGAATGTAATTCTTCTCAAGACATATAAGAAAATCATTATGGTTTTCTCCGATTTGTAAGGTTTCCATGTTAAAAACCGGTGTATTGTGTATATGTGTGGATTGTTTCATTTCTTACAGCCCATTATTGGATAATAATTCTCCAAGTGTTATATCAATGTAGATTATTTGAAGAAAATATTTAATTACGCTTATTACTAATTCACCCCCTTTAATCCAACAGGCCTATGGCTTCCTCGGGATTTTGTCGGAGCCACTCCTTATATAACTTCTTTTCAATTATGTCCATGCTCTTTATTAATTTCATGTTGAAGTCCTATTGCTACTCCTTGGATTTCATAAAATTTTCATTATCGTTCTTGTGACTCGATATATTTCTTACTTAATCATCTCTACCATATTCATGTTATCATCCTTTCCTTCTCCTGGTGGTTCATTGGAGTTATTCCTTCCTATACCCAACTGGACGCTTCATCCCTATGAATTCATTCTGATTGTAGACTATTTTGTATCATCCATCTCTCTCTGCGACTCGTGTTGACTTCAATCTTATCAACTGTTGTTATCAATTTGGTACCCCACAGACTCCTTCTCTAAGTCCCATTTCATCCTTAAAAACAAATAACTTTCTGCACTAGCCCTTTTCTTTGGCCCTTAATCACATGTTACCAAGTGCTAGCAGATAGGTGCTTATCCAGAGCCCAGGGAACTTCTGTGAGTTTCCTCGAAATTCTGTGCTTCGGCCAGCCGGCCAAGCACATCACAAAACCCATGGACCGTCGAACAGATGAACTCATTGTGCAGTACACCTTCGAGACCTTATTATAAGCGCCATGCATTTAAGCTCATAACCAAGGGCTTAAATCTCTTGCAAGGCACTACGACCACAATATTATGCGTGTTCAAATCCCATTGGGAAAACTCGACCACAATCACTTTAAGACGGTCCCAACGACAGGGGTCCTAACATGCTCCTGGTTTAACAACAACCTCGTCTTCTCCAATGCAAAAAATGTGCAATGGAGTGGAAGTCAACGCCCACCATTGATCTTCTCCGATGGAGATCTACGATCATGTTTGATTGTGGGATGTGAAATAGCTCCCTCGTTAATTCGTCTTTGGAATTCCGCAATCGTTCTTGTCCATTGATCTATTCCTCGTAGATCTGATGGTCATGATTAAAGCATTGCTGATCTAGAATTTCTGAACTTTTGAACCTTTCGAGGTCCACTTAGTATAGTTTTCATCAACTAAGGTTGTGACATGTGGCCCCATCATCGAGTGACATGTGTTAGGTCACAATTGGTACATAAGGCTTGTCGAAGGTACAAAATAAAGTGACACATGGAAGGCATAGAATAAGTGCATGTCACCCTAGGTGATTTCATCATGCCACGCCACTTACGCTTTAGAACCACACTCGCCTTTGAAATTTTTTTACATCCACAACTTGTTAACTTCTATATGTCGACTGCCAAACAATTGTTTCCCAGAGCTTCAGGACTTCAACGATTTCTTCTCATTTGCACATTTTAAAACTCCCGAATCGCCAACTTTCAAACATCCAAACTTCCGATCAAGTCCACATTAAAATTTGAATGTCGACTGTTGAACAATTTATTCTATTACTGAGACTTCGGCTAATTTGCTCATCTACATAATATTTTAAACCGCCGAATTGTCAATGTAAATATCGAATCCCATCAGACTTGGCGATACGTAGTTCGAGTAATGGATGAACCGGATTACTAAGTAAACTTCTTGGAATTCGTAGAAACCCTACTCCACGCATCTCAAATGGATTTCCTTAAACATCAACCACCAAACCACCGGAAATCCAACAATCCACCTTCCCCGAATGATCTACCGACCGAGAGTCATTATGGGACTGGGCTTCAGACTCCTGACTTCGGCGATTTGTTGAAACACCACATGACTCGGACTGCCGAACTCCAAATTGTGATGATCTCAGTTGGACACGTAATCTCAAACACAAAATGTCCGTGATAATTCCTCGAAGTCTGGACTTCTGAGGATTTCCCAATAAACACACAACCCCTCGTATCGCTAAAAATTTGAACATTAAGCACTGCTGGACACGATTCCTGAAATGGACTATCCGATTGGTTCCTCGACTTTAGGACTTCGACTTCTGAGGGATCTCAAGAAACAATTCACACAACCCCGGAATTGTTGAAACTCGATCCGACGCTTAGAGGGGTTTGTCCCTTCAACAAACTCTTGTAAATTTAATTTTGTGGTTCCAAACCCAATGCATTACCGAAGTCTCTTCTCTAATTAATTTTTCAACCGCCATAACACCTCTTTGAGTTTGCATTACCACCAGAGCTCTCTCAAAGACCGCCTGCACTCAGACATCGAACTCTTGTGGAATTTTTGACTCCAAATTCCACATTCATGGCCCATCCAGTTCAAGTGTTGAAATCGTGGGCTCTTATACCAATTTGTAGCATCCCCGCCACCCAAGTCGAGGTATTGCTACCATGAAATCAGTCGACACCAATTTTATAGGCATCCCCCTGTCAAAGATCTGAGCATGCTACCCTCACTCTCCCATGTTCAAGCCTAATCATAAGCAATGATACTTGAAATAAAACTTCTCACTATGTTTTTGATGGTCAGAATTGTCCATGCCAAGGCATAGACCTATTGGGATATGGAACATAGAGCTCTTTGTAGAACATCATACATATAAAATTCAATAATAATATGCATTCTACTAATAAAAAAATTAATGTGGAAAACACAGAAATATAGTGAAAAAAAACTACTATTAATGAACAAGAGAAAAAAAAAAAAAAAAAAAAAAAAAAAAAAAAAAAAAAAAAAAAAAAATTCAACATAGAAAATGGTACTTTTATCTTTTTATGAAGGCCACCAACTACGCGCACCTTCCACTAACCTCCTAGACTTAGACCACGCCGCTTCCAAACTATCAGCAATGGATCACCCTCGAGTTGGGGCTAAGCTCCACCTAGGGTAAGGGAATCATAGGCTGTTTAGGTTACAAAGTTCCATGAAAAATTCTTTCCCAGAGTCCACTCACGCCCACTTTATAGTCCCTCATTCCCCACATGCATGTCCCACCCCAGAAGTGTTACCCTTCTCTTCTTGATAGTCCTTCACCGCCCCACCTCCCTTCCGTGGCTTCAGCAACAATCCAGATAGAAGTCTCGTGTAGCACTACAACTTTCGCGGAGGTTCTTCCTGGAAAACAATTTCCCACAACCTCTCTCACCCTGAGAGTTTCAAAGGCCCCATAACCCGCTTCAACCATACCGATGAACCCACCTATTCAACCTACCTGCCTCAAAACCTACTTCTTCTCAAATTCATCTCCCGCACTCAATCCAAACCGTAAACACAAATAAATAAATTGGGTATGGCTTTTGGTAAGGGACAAAGAAACCACACCAGCCTAGGAGAAAAACGTGGAAGCAAATAATTGGCTATAAAGGGACCCCGGGTCGTATTAATAATACAAATGTGTTATGCCTTCATAGGAAAGTATGGGTTAGCTTCACGTTTCATGTTACTTTTGAGTTTGCATGAATGTTGTAGAGGTCAATGATGGAGGTAGTGGATGTTGTGTGAATGCTCAGACTAGGTGCATAAGTGTGTGAATCGGGAGTCTGGAAAGAATGGTTGATGAACCCCCACAACGACGATTTCACATAAATCAGATGTGCCAATATTGACATCGCTATTCCTCTTTGGGAGCTCGCTCTCCCCCACTTGGGGTTCGCCTCCCTTTCCCAAAGCAACATAGGATATCAGGGTTTATTTCCCAAACTTTATTCTTTAGGAAAATATATTATAATATTCCCTTAAGATAAGCCCTCAAGCTTATCCATTTTTCCCTAGCCTCTTAGCCCCTTCCTTTCCCTACCTAGTGGAGCTTAGTCCCCAATAACTCTTCTTCGTGGTTGGTCTACACGTAGAATGCATGTATTTTATTAATGATCTGCATAATTACATATACAAAAATACAGCTCATTACCTAAGCATCTAGGCTATGTGGCCTTATATTCACATAATCCTCCCAAAATTTTATAAACACTTTGCCTACCAAAATTTATAAACAAAATTACAATTCAACAGGGGCTCAACATTGGGGTATTAAGCAACTCTCCCCTTATTTATGCATTGTCCCTAGAGCATCATATTTACATATTACAACAAGATTTCAAAATATTCAAAAAAGACGCAGTATTCTACCCGCATAGCCTCTTTGTTCTCCCAAGTGGAATCCTCGTGGACCGTACTAGGTCAATTAGACATTTACAAGTTTTCCCATGGATCGACTGAGCGTTTTCTTGACTTTCTGGTCCAAAATGCATACCGAATGCACTTTGAAAAACGCCTTCTTACTCCACTGAATCACACTCCAATCAATAACATGATTAGCATCATGTACATATTTCTTAAGAAATCATACATGGAATGCATTATGAATGGTCCTAGATGCATGCAATGCAATCATATAAGCCACAGCCCAATCATCTCAAGGATTTCAAATGGCTTCCACAATATCTCGGGTTTCCAACTTGAACATTTCCAACTTCGTGGAACTTTGTTGGCCTTCTCACTCCCTCAAGAATACATGATCACTTTAAACTCCTATGGTTCTTGTTAGCATAGCTTTTCTCTCATCGCCTTGCCTTTAAATTACGTTTAATCTTCATCATTTTCCTTCCATTTCCCTAAGCAACTCGCCCAACCACTTCTCTATCTCTGTTGGTTTCTTCCCACCACCGGTGTGTTGTTGCACTTTCTCTGCCATAAAATGCCCTAAATGGGCTCATATCTTCAGAGATTCTTGATACCCATTTTTGTAGGAGAATTCTACCAAGTGTAGATAATCCTCCCAATTTTGATGGTTTGTCCATCACATAAATTCTTATCATATCCTCTATCACTCTGTTCACCCTTCTCGGCTTTTCCCTCCCATCGACTCAAGATGATATTAAAATCGAAGTTTAGATTTGTTCAACCCTTTGAATAACTCCTTAACTTGAGGTAAACTTTGGTCTCGGCTCGCATTACCAATTGTCTCGAAATTCCATGCAAGCAGCAAGCCCTCATATAAATATTAGCAACATTGGTTTTTTTGTGAGTATATTCATATGAATGAAATGGGAAGCTTTAGTAAGCTTGTTCACCACCACCATGATAAAAATCATGTTGCTTTCTTTTCTCGCGCTTATGATGAAATCCATTGTCACCACTTCTCACTTCCACACAAGAATGGGAAATGGCTGCAGCAAGAACCCGCTAAGTCTAAAGTGCTTAGCCTTGACCTTTGACACTCCATACATTTAGAATGTAATTCTCAATTTATTTCGTAGTCCGCCAAACAAGTATGGGCTTTTTGACCTCATCGCGAACTATTTTCTTTTTGATAACCTGGTGTCCAACATATAATGTACCTTATGCATCTCTTTCAAGATTGTAATCCTCAATTCATGAGAATTGGGTACACAAATTATGTTCTCAGAGCAGGGAAAAATTTCATCATTTCCTAATTTATAATCTTCAACCTTCTATTGCATTTTACTTTGTCAAGAATTTTGTTAATAACTCCATGTACTGCAAATCTTCTTTTACAAAATGTACCTCGGGCTTTAAGATTAGTTTGATACATGCTAATGGTTGTAGCATGTAGTTCATACACTATCCTGCTAAGTATCTAATAATTTCGTTTCCCCTTGATGCTTGATATCAAATTCACACCTACGTAGGAATTCAAACTACCGCTTCCTCGGCCTCATTTAAAGTTGGATGATCAAACAAATATTTCTATATCATTATGGTTTGTCCTCACCAAATATTTTTTCCATGAGGTAGTGCCTCCACTTCCTAAAGGAGGTACCTTATAGTTGCTAACTCCAAATAATGAGTGGCGTAAAGCCTTTGATGCTCTTTCAATTTTCCTGGATTCAAAACATACTACAAATTCATTCTAATCCATGACCTGCACCAAGTATTTCTTTCCATGACTGTAAACCATGAAATCTTCATTCATATCAGCAATCCTTAGAATTGGAGCATAAGTTAACAACTTCTTCAATTGTTGTGCTCTTTTCACAATTCATTGTCCATTGAAACTTCACTCATTCCTGTAAGAAGTGATCAGTGAGCAATCTTTGAAAACCCTACAATGAATCTTTGTAGTATCCATTCAGACCTCGCGGAAGGATCCTCCCACTTATGCTCATATTCTTTAGGTGTTTTCCACCCTTTAATAGCTTCACTATTTTAGAGTCCACCTGCTATCCCTTCTTCAGATATGTTATGCCCCAAATAGTGAGTTTTGTTATGATAAATGAGCACTTGCTCAATTTTGCATACAACCTAGTTCTCCTTAACACTTCTATAACACCATCCTCGTTGTGTTCATGTTCTCTTCTGACTTTTCTTGGAATATACAAGGATTGCCATCCAAAAAGACAATGACAAGTATGTCTAAGTATTCTAGAAAAACACCATTCATTGCTAATATGAAAACATCTGGTGCATTTGATAACCCAAATGGCACCATTGTGAACTCATAATGATCGTATCTTTGTTCAAGGAAATTGTGTCGATGTCTTCATCTCCTCGATCCTTACTTGATGATAACCAGACATAAGATCAATCTTTGAAAATATCCTTGCATCCTTGGTATAAATGATCAAAGAGATCGCCAATCCTTTGCAATGGATACTTGTTCTTTACAATTACCTTATTCACCTTGATGTCAATATTACTGAACCTCAATGTCCCATCTTTCTTCTTCACAAATAAAGTTGGCCCTAGGTGACACACTTGGGCGATATACCCCTTCTTCAAAGCTCTTCGCATTTGCAACTCCTTCACTGTGTACCTACTGTTAGGAGTCTTTTATACTGGAGTTGCTCCAGGCATAAGTTTTATAGAGAAATCAATATCTCTTTTAAGTAGTCCTAGTATCTCTCAAATACATCCTCAAATATTTCTGTGACCGCAGATGATCCTCAAGATATAGCACTCCTCTTATCCTTATGGTGCTTCCTCCTCCATGAGCTAAAATATTCTCAAGTACCTTTCCCTGTAATCTCTTCACCAGATCGTATGGAGGATCTCTCGTGAACAAGAATTAAAATATTTGGCAGCCTTTCCTGTAGCACTTCTTCAGCTGCATCGTTGAGATCTCTCAGACAGTAAATTCCCTAGAAATTCCTTGGACTATTCTTGGGTTTCCTTCCTCGTTCAGGCAAGTAAATGCCTTGTTATGGAAGTCTAAGACAACATGGTGTTGGTCCAACCAATCCATACCAATTATACAGTCATATGAACCCAAGGGTAGGATGTTCAAATCTGCCTTGGTACTTACCCCATTCATGTCCACTGGACATGATTTCAGAAGCTCAAAAACTTTTCTCTTGGATCCTATAGCCAGCTGTACCAGCCAAGATTTCCCATGATTTCTTCTTGGCAATTTCAATCTTTCCACAACTTTAGGATCTATGTAAATATGAATAGCCCATGAGTCTATTAAAATAGTAAATGCATGGGTATTGATCATACCTTCTACTGCAATCATGTGTGATTGAAATTTTGCTTGCTTGTTGTCCAGGGCTGCATAGATCCTTGGAACACTTTTTCCCATGTCCTCCACTTTTTCAGTTTTTTATACATAGTGGATAACTCTCACTTTATCACTTTTGTGTGGACAATATCTATACATATGATCTTTTTTACAACCCCAACATTGAATGGGTGTCTTCCTTGGCCTTTGTCCACCTGTCTCAGTCACTCTGGTCTCTCTAGGGGTTTGTTGTCCCTCAGAACTGTTTCTGAAGAAGGGTGGCTTGTTCCCCTTCTTCCTCTACTCCATATTGAGTTTCTTCTTGTCTTCCCAAACTTTTTGGAAAATAGGATTTCCCTTATGTTGATCATATAAGCACTTGGCCCTCCTTATGGTTTCCTCCAAATTATTGGGATCATCATACCGAATTTTATCACTAATCAAAGATGGAAGCCCACTCAAATATCTCTGAATCTTAATTGTTTCATCTTTGATGAAGGAGACATACTTCAATAGTTCTAAAAATCGCCTTTCATACTCATCAATGGTCATGTTTCTCAGCTTGAGTTCGAAGAACTCTTTCACCTTTTTGTCATAATACATCTTGTTTAAATATTTATTCTCAAAATGCTTCTTGAATTCCCTCCAAGTCACATTATTCTCTATGATGTGTTGCACTTGCACAAGTTGATCCCACCACATGGATGCCTTTCCTTTCAAATGATAAATAGCAATTCTTCCTTCTGCATGAGAAGAATAATTATGCAACTGGAAATATTTTCTCATGCCTATCAACCATGATTCAACATCTTCATCCTTCTTGTGCTCTCCATCAAAAGTAGGAGATTTAATCTTATTCATTTCTCCTTTAAATTAATCCACCCCATACCTCTTATGATGCTTCCTGACAGGAGATGGACTTGATTTGTTGTGTGCTCTCCTATTGGAATGTCCTTGGGAGTGATGGTGATGTACGCTACCCCTCCTTGTTCTTCTTTTCTAATCAGGGGACCTGTGGCTTCCTGATTTGTTGGAGCCACTCTCCTTATCCAATTTATTTTCAATTATGTCCAGGCTCTGTATTAATTTCATGTTGAAGTCCTCCTGATTCTCTTTGGCTTTCATAAGCCTTTCATTATCATCCTTGTGACTCTGGACATCTTTATGCAAATTTCTAATTGTCTCTACCATATTTATGTTTGTTGTGAGTGGGAAATCCCTCTACGAACTAGCACTTAGGGTTAATTATGCATGCAGAAAAGACCTAAAGATTTCTACTTTCTACCGTCGTCCTAGACCTAATCCCCATTATTCTTAAGCAAATACATAGTTAAGAAGATCAAGTGAGCATACCTTATTTCGGGCATTTGATGTAGATCCTTCCTCACGCTTGACCGCTTTTTTATTGCAGCTCTCCTCCCAAGGTTGACCTGCATTCACATAAAACAAACAACAAATTCCACATGCATTTGATATATATATTAATGGGTTAGAGATTCAATAAACAAGTATGCAATAAACCATGAAAACCTCGTATGGTGGGACGGGAAAAGTATTTCTTTATTATTAACTTCAACAAATCAACTTACAATGATGAAGTTGGCCACTGCTCCACAAACCTGGTCCTAGGCTCCTCTTCAACTGTCCTCCAACTTCTTTGCTCTATCTTTCTCTTTGCACAAGGAAGGCTAAAGGGTTGGGGCAAAGGGAATGCGCAATTGGGTACAATTTCTTTACTATGATTCTCCTTTTCCAAATGGGACCCCTAACCCTTCTTTTATAGGCTAGAAGAAGCTAGGTATTTGGACGAACCCTTGGCCATGCATGGCCAGAAGGTTTAGTTAACTCACCCAAAGTTGTGTGTTACGTCGGCAACTTTCCTTTTTTCGTGCTTTTGTAGGTACACACGGGCTGTTTTGGGTCAGCAAGCATGTACACGCATGCATTAATAGAGCAGGGCGCGTGGGCCTTTATAAAAAGTGTTTTTAAGAAGAGGTGTTCAACAGTGCTTTGGCAAAGAAGGAATATGAGATGGCCTGATGCCAGGTAAGCATGTCTGGTGCAAATTAGGGTTATAATAGATGCCACCTAATGTGTGAGGTCAGAAGAGCATCTGATGGCCGAAATATATTAACAATCTTTACTGATGTACCGAACAAGTGAGCCCAGGGACCAGAAATCGGGAGGCATCGTCTGCAAAAATAGCAATTGTCTCACCGAGGCGGGCATACCCATGCTCGGGATAGAATAAACTCATGGATACCAATCAAATACACTGTAGATCCATGTCATATAATTATATAAAGTGTAGCCATGAATAATACACAGCGGAGCTACATCTCGAAATCAAAAAGATATACATGCAGAGTATCCATCTTTTTAGAAGTTGATAAGGCCTGATGGCTGGAGATGAGGTCTTCAGAGCTCGAGCAACAACTTAAAAATCTTCAAAACTCAAGTAGGAGTGTAATATGTGTGTACGACTTCACTACCAAGAGGTATTCGACGGCTCGTCGGTCATGGACTAGAGAATCTTGATGATCAGGCTGAAGGCTTCATTGATTTCGAACAAAGACTTGATTGGACGTTCAGGATGGTCGGGTATGAGGGAAAGAGACAAACTGCAGAGGGGCTGACTCAGGCTTGGTTAAAAGTTCCCTTGGACAACAGCACGACAAATGATGAGACTCGGGCAGCATGGCATTAATCATAAGTTTACGAGGCAGGAGGCAACACAAACTCTCCATATGTTTGGAAGAATAACCAAACGGAGGATGACACAGTTCTATGTAGCGAGAAAATCTTCCTAAGGTCGTATTAAATCCCAGAGTTTGACGAATAAACGGACAAATGTGCTTTATCCAAGGGAAACTTATTGTGCTGCCAATAAAGAAAATACTTTTCCCTTCCTCTTTTTGGGGTATATTTGATTTTTTTGTCTTTTTCAATGATGTTGGAAAAAAGAATAAAAGAATGTTATGTTACAATGGAGGAACGAGTGTTACAAACATACAAGTTCAAGGCGCAATGACAAGACTGATGTTAGAGCAATGACACTCAGGAAAAATCCTCCAGGGGCCAAAGGTTTTAAGATGCAGAGGCAAAGTGCTACAAGGCTTGCTTATAAGGTATGCTTCAGAGGGTTCAGTTGAGAGCAACATGGAGCCAACATTTAGACCAAAGACGCAGGTATGAAAATGTGGTTAACGAAACACACAATGGTAACGTCCTTCGATGTAAGTTTAACGAGCCCAAAAAAGGTAAGCTCGATGGTTTTTCATATTTAGGGAGTCTGAAAAGACATAAAAGGAGACTCCATTGGGTACCTTTTTTGAAGGTAGTCTAGTCGGTTCAAAAAAGGGGTAAACTAGCACCGACAAGAC
>SNQJ01S0215827.1:7000-20530 GCA_010110895.2 Picea sitchensis | reverse complement strand
ATATATATATATATACAATTTGCTAACTAATATTATAAAACAATAATCCTACTTATTAAATGTCCAGTAATCGATATAATTAAATCTCTATTATATATACAGTATTCACAAAATACAAATTTTGATCAAAATCTGCAAAATCATATATGAATTGTCTTATGACAGTGAAGCTAGCATTTTTTGATTTTTATAACTTTTAGGAAAAAGAAATGAAATGATAGCTATCTAAGATAAGCAATAAAATAACAATCCTAACTGTAAATATAAACTACAGAAATGAACAGTAAAATGTGTTCAGATTATAAAAGATTTATATATTAACTAAACTAATTAAATAGCACTAACAGACTGACCTGTAGTAGCGCTTCATATTCGTCCTGTGCACGGTACTCGATTTAGCTGTTTGATGGGGGAAACCCGCACCAGATTTTCCAAAAGCTTCTTGTAAACAGGAAGCAACAACGTTTTTGAATGCTAACAACAGAATAGGTAAAGGATGCAACAACAACAATTTTATAGTTTACACATAATTGCATTAAGATAAATCCCACTGCAAAGATTTGTACATAACTACTTATTTAACAAAGAAGATTAACCTTTTGTTCATTAAATTAAAACAAGATAATTGCTGTAATGTAAAATGAGAGACATCAAATATGGACACAATTTAAATCGCATCACATCAACCTGTAACAAATTTTGATATCTAAAGTAGTCAATAATTTGATTACAAATTGAAATGAACAAAACTTGAAATAAAAGTATGATATATTGAAAGCTAAAGCCGTACAAACATCCACTTTCATTCCAGTCTGAATCATCTATCCATAGTCTCTGCCTCTAAGCAGTGATGGTTTGTTTACAAAAAACAATAGGTATATAAAGGCCATAGGATGAAAACATTCCTTGTGGAAATTATGAAAACTGTTGCAAAAAATTATGGGAGGAATCTCACAGATTCTTATTTCTATCTAAGAATAACAACCTAATCTAAAAGTATGCAAAGAAAAAGCATGTCCAAATATGACACAGTCGATCCAAGCTCCTTCAAAATTCGTGTGTACCTGAAATTGCACAAGAATACACGATTTCAGATTGTGTTTAGTTGTAAAATCAACAAAAATTCAAATTTTTTGACTAGCTACAGAATCCCACGATTCTGTAGCTAGTTATTATTTACAAACATAATCGTATTGTATCAATTCCATCATAACAGAAATAGATACGATAAGAAAACAAATCATTTATGCTAATTCAAAACCAACAAAATCATTCTAAAATCATTGTTGAAATACCATACCTTGGTTTTAGGGATACGATTTGATCAAGCTATTTTGAGTTAACAATGGCAGTGGTCGCCTCTACATTTTTAAAAACAACAGAGCCTATGGTATTTTTCCTTTTATCATTAGCTTGCAGTCTGTCATTTTCTTTGGTTAACACATTTACTCAGTCCTCCAAGGACTTGATTCAGGATTGGAGCAAAGGGACATCTGTATAATATCGGTCGAGCCAAGAGTTGCATTCATTGCATTGTGGTTGATCAGGCCGTATAATCACAGGTGAGGAATCTCTTAAATTACCAGTAGTTTCACTGTCGAGTTTGATCTCGGGGAAGTTGGGGTCATCTCTAAGGCATGGTGGGAGGTTCGACACGTAGTCATAGGGCTTGGTTGAACAAAGGTCGTGTGAGTATGGATACTCCTCGGTTAGAAATCACTCGATTTCAGAATCAAAATCTTCACTCAATACAATTGGTTTTTGGTCTGTGTTTTGTTTAGGTTTATTGCGAGCACACCTTGATACCCAACATGCATCCTTCTTACCCTTGCAATTGACATCATTATTACCCTTACCCTTTTTCTTTGCAGACCTCTTAACAGGCTTAGCACTGTCTTTTAAACATGAGTCAGGCAGGGTGTCGGGTAGGTTATCGTTCGGGTAGGTCGAGGGTTCAACATCGGGTAAGAGTGAAGGAGGGGGCACGACAGGCCCGTCAAGGGTTTCTATGACCATGGTTTTGTCCACTTGTCCAATTTCAGGACTGGCAAAGCCATTCCTCAACAAGAAATCTTCCCAACAGTCGTCACTCAACCTCAAATGATGAACTATAACAATTTTAATTAGACAGTGGTGGAAGAGGCTGGAGTCGACTTTCTCCCTCTTGTAACGTTTAGCCATTTTATACAAACTCCGTAGGAGTAAATGTGGCATATTCAAAGGAAAATATATGAAACTCATGAGCAGTCGGAGGTGGTATAGGAAAATTAAAATGTATCTACCCTCGCATGTAATGAACTGCTTGATAATAGACAACAAATCATGTCATCGATATTTAAGGGCTGTAACCGGCATACCTTTGTCACAACTGTTTATTTTCCTTGAGGTAAACAGGAGCGGCCATGGTACTTCATCAACCTTAGAATTTTTAAACCATTTATGCCCTTTGGTTGGAAGACTAGTGGCTGAGTTAAGGAAATCCTCGTTCAATTCGAGTTGGATGTCCCCAACTTTGGCCCTGCATCCATCGAATGTGAGTGAAAATTGTTGAGCGACTGCGAGGTTGAAACCCTCGAACTTCTCAATAAAAACCCTCCACCCATTACTCTTGAGGTCCTCTCGGGCGTTATCAAACAAGAGAAAATATTGAACGCCATTAGGTTCGATTCACACTACAGGAGCCATAGAAAATAACACATGATCAATAGGGTAATCGGTGAGGGGGTCTGAAAGGGTAGACACAAAACCATTTTCCCACAGCTTCCCCAAAACAAGCAAAGGAAACCGGAAATGCAAGATAGAACGTTAATGCTTATGTGTGCGAGGGTGGTGGAGTAAATTGAAACCATGCAAAACTATCATGTCGGGTTGTACAATTGACGATGCCTTGGTAAAATGTTTCATTCAAATCACAACAGTGTATATCAAAATCATTGTAAACAACATGTCAAATGAATTATCACATAACCACTGAAAACCATATAACCAAAACTCGATCCGAATGTTAAATAAACAATGGCATTTGTATGATTTAAAAGAAACCAATATGTCGAACATTGCACCAACGATTCGACCCTAAAATCAATGTGTTCAATAAAACCATTGCACCAAGGATTTGATCAAAGACACCAAAATATCATATAACCATTGCTAAATCGAAACTGTATTGACAATGGTCAAATGAAAAGTGAGTGGAGGTTTGGTGTTTTGATAAATGTAATGACCAATAGTGAGTTGGAGGTAAAAGAGTTATGACCACATAAACAAAAAGATTTATAACAATCCAAAAGATCATTTTAATGCAATCAACATGACTTCCAACTCTAGGTTTTCACGCTTGCAGTCGTGAAAATGAAATGAAAAGAAGGTATGCGAGAGTGAAAGATAATAGTGTCGTTAAAAAAAAGTTGCGACGAGAATTGAGGGTTCAAAACCCTTGTGTAGGCAGCTTATAAGGAAAAGATAAGAATGAAAATGGCTGCCAACAATGGCGACACATTGGTAGAAGCAGTTATCTCTGCCAAACGAACAAGTCCAGATTAGGATAATGAGAAAAACTCCAACTCAAAACAAGCTGAAATTTTTTTAAACATCATCATCAATCATAAAAATTCCAGTTGGTTATTTTAAAAGATGAAAACTGATAACAGTCTTAAGAAAAGCGAGTCAGGATATTAAGGATAAAATCTCCAATACTGTTGACAGAGCCACTACTGCCAGTAGGCGTCCATAGCCTCGACAGGGTTTCCATTCAACCCACTCCAATATGCGTATCCTTCCAGGAAGTTCCAGATCAGAATGAAGGACATTTTAAGGTCAAGAGATCCCATAGTTGAAAACTTTCATATACCTGACATTGCTTCACTGCCAGTGGGCCTGTTCAGTACCCTAGCAAAGTTATCTTGGCGTCATGCATGCATTTACTCATTGCTAGCAGACTTGTTCAGTATCCCGACAGGTTTACAAGCACTTCCCACAACTCTTTAATGATTTATTTGGTTTTTAAAGATATATAATTAAGCGGGGTGACGCTGAAAATTATGATATTTTAGACATATTTTAATAAATTATAGACCTTGAGAAAAAAAATTTAAACTGCCCTTCATTAAGATCTAGAGATAGTTTGTTAATAAACCAACCTTCGGAGGCAGGGAGACATCTTCTGAGTTGTTCCCTTAAGGAACAGGAACAACGTAATAAGAAAATGGATGATCGTGATAGGCTTCAATTACATATTGAAATCAATAAACTCTTTTCAAACAACAGACTTTCTTTAACATGGCTGTAAATTTCAGAAACATATCATAATTGATGTTTAGACAATCTTTCAGCAATCATTTCAGAGGAAAATTTTTCTGTTCTCTTAATCTGAACAGTTAATGATGCAGGTATATGTGTTTCAAAAAGAAAGACTAATAAGCATAAATGGAAACAAAACACACCAGCGAAGAAAGATTGGAAAGCAAAGAAATCCAAACAAAAAAATATGTACAGAAGGTGCATATGAAAACATCATGCAAAAATCCCTTGGGAGACTGAAAGAAAGTAGAAAAATCCCGTTTGATGTGAAAGTAGTCCTACTCATGGTACCTTGGGCCAGGGTTGATTCAGATTTATTTATCTCTTTGCTTTCCATTTAAGATTTTCATGACGATACTGCGTTTTTTGAAAATAAATATTCAACTAAAAGTAAAGAGAAAAAGATCAAGCAGACTTCCCTGATAATAGTTGTATTATGGTTCTCGTGGTGCGCCCACTTGCGTTCACGAATGCATTATCACAAAGAGAAATAGTGAGAAATAAAATTGCAAGAAAACCTATTCCTAAACCTACCCTAACTATTAAACCAATCAGAATACTACATGAATTCATGTTTCCCATGTAGCCATCGGAGTAACTCCAATCTTGCAATGGAAACAAAATCAAACATTGTTAATAAGAATGGTAATATATCAAAAAATGACAGAAACATATCACACTTACCTTCATAATCATCATCTAAAAACAAAGTAAGCATGATCTTACCATTCCCTTGAATATTCTTGATGTATGAATCCTCCAGCCATTGTGCAATCATGTCATGATAAGGGTCATAATGGCATGGGCGAGTGTAAGTAAGTTTGAAAAACTTGTCAAGATTACAAGGAAATGAAATAACCATTAGCCAAGGCTGAAATTACCCATCCTCCTGACAATTCTCTAAGTGCTCATTAATTTCTTCACATAGAGGATCTAAAAGAAATATGTCACGCCTACTTCCAAGATACTTAGGTAAAAAGAAAGCAAGCACACCTTTATCTTTATTATGATTTTTTTTTATATATGAATATTCAATCCATCCTAAGATCCTGTCACAAAAATGAGGATGCAAACCATGACTTTGATGAAACAAATATATCAATGGGAAACTCATCATAGGAGGATTCGTGCAACCAATTGGATCATTGGTTTGAATGTTTCCTTCGATGAGATTGATCATTTCAAAATGTGAAGTATAAACATTAAGATTCGATCTAAGCAAAGAAAGAATATGAAATGTAGAACGTTTGATCTCCATAAAATACAATGCATTGTCCTTTTCAACAATAAACTGTGTAAAATCATCTCGCAACATGTCCTTTTCCCATGTGAGTGATGAAAGGGAACAAGCGTCAATTCCGGTTTTATCAATGTTATGCTCGGAATTAATTTCACCAAAATTTAGAACATTGAAAAGATATGATTGTGGTGGAAAAGAGTAGGATGTTGTAGGTAAGGTGTCAAGTCCAACAGAGTCTAGAAAGAGATCAGGATATAAAGAATAAAAGGAATCAAACATAAACACATGAAAAGAATCTCTTGAATTAAAAATGGTATTCTCAAGAGATTTCTCTTCACCTTCTTTAAAACCCTTACTCTATTTTGGTGACGAATACCTCAACATGATATGATCATCTGGATTTGCCTTTTGTGTGATAGATAATTCAAAATTTATGTGACAAACATCTAGTCTTTCCTGTGAACAAAGTGCATTTTGAGGATGAAGGTTTAAGGTTTCTTCTTGTAATTGCATATCTTCTTCTCTAATCAGTTTCATAGGAGTACTAGAACATTCAAGACGATTTTCGTCACTTAAGTGTTCTTCAATGACTGATTTTAAATATTGATTAGAGCACGAGTTACAAGAATGAGGGTATTCACCTTGAGCCAGAAACAAATCTTCTTCCATACTAGTCATAAACTGAAAATACAATGATTCAAAGGAAAAACCAATTGGGTTGTCAATAAGAACCTGGTCAATAGATTCTAACTCCCTAGCTTGTTCAACATTGTCGGAAGGATTCTTCTCATCTTGCGAAGAAGATTGTTCTTGCAGTTGAGTGATAGGATTTGCAATTGGTTATTCGTTTGTGCTTGAATATGATTGGATGGAAGGGATGCAAGCATCATAGAAGAGATCTAATGAAAATAACATGTCATTGAGATTAAATTTACAGAGGATATGATAGACTCTTGTCAAAAAGTCTTGTGAAGATGAATCACCGTTGATTAGCGAAGTATGAAATTCTTCACATAATTGATCGAAATCATAAATTTCAAAAGCATCTAGAAACTCATCTACAANTTCAAAATTTATGTGACAAACATCTAGTCTTTCCTGTGAACAAAGTGCATTTTGAGGATGAAGGTTTAAGGTTTCTTCTTGTAATTGCATATCTTCTTCTCTGATCAGTTTCATAGGAGTACTAGAACATTCAAGATGATTTTCGTCACTTAAGTGTTCTTCAAAGACTGATTTTAAATATTGATTAGATCATGAGTTACAAGAATGAGGGTATTCACCTTGAGCCAGAAACGAATCTTCTTCCATACTAGTCGTAAACTGAAAATACAATGATTCAAAGGAAAAACCAATTGGGTTGTCAATAAGAACCTGGTCAATAGATTCTAACTCCCTAGCTTGTTCAACATTGTCAGAAGGATTCTTATCATCTTGCGAAGAAGATTGTTCTTGCAGTTGAGTGATAGGATTTGCAATTGGTTCTTCGTTTGTGCTTGAATATGATTGGATGGAAGGGATGCAGGCATCATAGAAGAGATCTAATGCAAATGACATGTCATCGAGATTAAATTTACAGAGGATATGATAGACTCTTGTCAAAAAGTCTTGTGAAGATGAATCACCGTTGATTAGCGAAGTATGAAATTCTTCACATAATTGATCGAAATCATAAATTTCAAAAGCATCTAGAAACTCATCTACAAATTGAAACCAATAAAAAATGTGACATGCTGGAAAGGATTCAAACCAATGTTTAATCCGACCTCTAAAAGTAAAAGCGAACAGTTTGCATAAAACTCTTAAATCTGAGATGTCATGTTTGATAAATTTGGACCAAAACTTGTTAAGGTGGTCTTTAGTAGATATATTGCCTTCACCATCAAACGTGATTTTGGACAAGCGAGAGACTGTCTCGTTGGGAACATTGGGTAATGAGAAGTTGAAATCATGTTCCAACACAGTGATTTGGGGAGCCATGGGGGAATTGAATACATTTAAAAATAAAGGTTCCTACAAGGCCAACTTGTCAGCCGACCCTCCTTCTAGCGCCATTTGTTGACGAGCGAAATTGACCGCTCATCAACTGGAGGAGTGAATCCGGTCCGGGGTTGTCTAAATAACCTAAGCCGTTTGGATTAATCCACTCCGACGGGTTTGCGGCTCCGTTGGCCGATCTAAGTCCTAGGAAAGTAAAAAAAACTAATCTAAAGAAACTAATCTAAGTGAAAAAATAGCTATTGCAACCTATGTACAAGTCTAATATATATATACAATTTTCTAACTAATATTATAAAACAATAATCCTACTTATTAAATGTTCAGTAATCAATATAATTAAATCTCTATTATATATATAGTATTCACAAAATGCAAATTTTGATCGAAATCTGCAAAATCATATATGAATTGTCTTATGACAGCGAAGCTAGCATTTTTTGATTTTTATAACTTTTAGGAAAAATAAATTAAATGATAGCTATCTAAGCTAAGCAATAAAATAACAATCCTAACTGTAAATCTAAACTACAGAAATGAACCGTAAAACATGTTCGGATTATAAAAGATTTATATATTAACTAAACTAATTAAATAGCACTAACAGACTGACTTGTAGTAGCGCTTCCTATTCGTCCTATGCACAATACTCGATTTAGCTGTTTGATGGGGGAAACCCGCACCAAATTTTCCAAAAGCTTCTCGTAAACAAGAAGCAACAACGCTTTTGAATGCTAACGATAGAATAGGTAAAGGATGCATCAACAACAATTTTATAGTTTACAAATAATCGCATTAAGATAAATCCCACTGCAAAGATTTGTACATAATTGCTTATTTAACAAAGAAGATTAACCTTTTGTTCATTAAATTAAAACATGATAATTGTTGTAATGTAAAATGAGAGACATCAAATATGGACACAATTTAAATCGCATCACATCAACCTGTAACAAATTTTGATATCTAAAGTAGTCAATAATTTGATTACAAATTGAAATGAGCAAAACTTGAAATAAAAGTATGATATATTGAAAGCTAAAGCCGTACAAACATCCACTTTCATTCTAGTCTGAATCATCAATCCATAGTCTTTGCCTCCAAGTAGCGATGGTTTGTTTACAAAAAATAATAGGTATATAAAGGCCATAGGATGAAAACATTCCTTGTGGAAATTATCAAAACTATTGCAGAAAATTACGGGAACAATCTCCCAGATTTCTATTTCTATTGAAGACTAACAACCTAATCTAAAAGTATGTAAAGAAAAAGCATGTCCAAATATGACACAGTCGATCCAAGCTCCTTCAAAATTCGTGTGTACCTGAAATTGCACAAGAATATACGATTTCAGATTGTGTTTAGTTGTAAAATCAACATAAATTCAAATTTTTATGACTAGCTACAGAATCCCACGATTCTGTAGCTAGTTATTATTTACAAACATAATCGTATTGTATCAATTCCATCATAACAGAAATAGATACGATAAGCAAACAAATCGTTTATGCTAATTCAAAACCAACAAAATCATTCTAAAATCATTGTTGAAATACCATACCTTGGTTTCAGGGATACGATTTGATCAAGCTATTTTTTAGTTAACAATGGCAGTGGCCGCCTCTACATTTTTGAAAATGATAGAGCCTGTGGTCTTTTGCCTTTTATCATTAGCTTGCAGTCTATCATTTTCTTTGGTTAACACATTTACTCAGTCCTCCAAGGACTTGATTCGGGATTGGAGCAGAGGGACATCTGTATAATATCGGTCGAGCCAAGAGTTGCATTCATTGCACTGTGGTTGATCAGGCCGTATAATCACAGGTGAGGAATCTCTTAAATTACTAGCAGTTTCACTGTCGAGTTTGATCCCGGGGAAGTTGGGGTCATCTCTAAGGCATGGTGGGAGGTTCGACACGTAGTTATAGGGCTTGGCTAAACAAAGGCCGTGTGAGTATGGATACTCCTCGGTTAGAAATCGCTCGATTTCAGAATCAGAATCTTCACTCAATACAATTGGTTTTTGGTCTATGTTTTGTTTAGGTTTATTGCGAGCACACCTTGATACCCAGCATGCAGCCTTCTTACCCTTGCAATTGACATCATTATTAAGCTTACCCTTTTTCTTTGCAGACCTCTTAATAGGCTTAGCACTGTCTTTTAAACATGAGTCAGGCAGGGTGTCGGGTAGGTTATCGTTCAGGTAGGTCGAGGGTTCAATAGCAGGTAAGAGTGTAGGAGGGGGCACGACAGGCCTGACAAGGGTTTCTGTGACCATAGTTTTGTCCACTTGTCCAATTTCAAGACTGGCAAAGCCATTCCTCAACAAGAAAGCTTCCCAACAATCGCCACTCAACCTCAAATGATGAACTATAACAATTTTAATTAGACAGTGGTGGAAGAGGCTAGAGTTGGGTTTCTCCCTCTTGTAACGTTTAGCCATTTTATACAAACTCTGAAGGAGGAAATGTGGCATATTCAAAGGAAAATCTATGAAACTCATGAGCAGTCGGAGGTGGTATAGGAAAATTAAACTGTATCTACCCTCGCATGTAATGAACTACTTGATAATAGCCAACAAATCATGCCATCGATATTTAAGGGCTGTAACTGGCATACCTTTGTCACAACTGTTGATTTTCCTTGAGGTAAACAGGAGCAACCATGGTAATTCATTGACCTTAGAATTTTTAAACCATTTCCGCCCTTTGGCTGGTAGACCAGTGGCTGAGCTAAGGAAATCCTCGTTCAATTCGAGTTGGATGTCCCCAAATTTGGCCTTGCATCCATCGAATGTGAGTGCAAATTGTTGAGCAACTGCGAGGTTGAAACCCTCGAACTTCTCTATAAAACCCTCCACCCATTCCTCTCGAGGTCCTCTCGGGCGTTATCAAATAAGAGAAAAGATTGAACATCGTTGGGTTCGATTCACACTATAGGAGCCATAGAAAATAGCACAGGATCAACAGGGTAATTGGTGAGGGGGTTTGATAGGGTAGACACAAAACCATTTTCCCACAGCTTCCCCAAAACAAGCAAAGGCAGCCTGAAATGCAAGATAAAGCGTTAATGCTTATGCATGCGAGGGTGGTGGAGTAATTTGAAACCATGCAAAACTATCATGTCGGGCTGTACAATTGATGGGGCCTTGGTAAAATGTTTAATTCAAATCGCAACAGTGTATATCAAAAGCATTGTAAACAACATGTCAAATGGATTATCACATAACCACTGAAAATCATATAACCAAAACTCGATCTGAATGTTAAATAAACAATGGCATTTGTATTATTTAAAATAAACCAATATGTCGAACATTGCACCAACGATTCGACCCCAAAATCAATGTGTTCAATAAAACCATTGCACCAAGGATTTGATCAAAGACACCAAAATATCATATAACCATTGCTAAATGGAAACCATATCGACAATGGTCAAATGCAAAGTGAGTGGAGGTTTGGTGTTTTGATAAATGTTATGACCAGTAGTGAGTTGGAGGTAAAAGAGTTATGAATACATAAATAAAAAGATTTATAACAATCCAAAAGATCATTTTAATGCAATCAACATGACTTCCAACTCTAGGTTTTCACGCTTGCAGTCGTGAAAATGAAACGAAAAGCAGGTATGCGAGAGTGAAAGATAATAGTGTCGTTAAAAAAAAGTTGCGACGAGTATTGAGGGTTCAAAACCCTTGTGTAGGCAACTTATAAGGAAAAGATAAGAATGAAAATGGCTGCCAACAAAATCTTAAAGGTTGATTTCGTTTTGTCATGTTTACAGGGAAAGGAACTAATCGACCAATATGCTCTCTAAGGAGGGCCTTCAATTGGTTCTGGGACAATGGAAAATAATATAATTTAATGTAGGGATAATCCATGAGTTCCTTCATCATCTGTTTATAGATTTATTGAGGTGGATATCAGTGGCCACCCACCTTTTCCAACTCGCTCAAAACAATTTTCTGGCAATTTTGGCAATTTACTATTTTTAGCAGTTTTTAACTTCTGGGGCCATTTTGAGGGCCTAAATGAAGGTTTTTTGGGTTAGATATTCTCAATGATATCTAAAATATTTGATTGAGCCCCCAAAATGAATCTCCTTGACGATACCTTTTCAACAGGCTATCGTGCGCCTAAAATGGAGATCGTATGCAAAAGTTACAACCTCGAAAAAGAAGCGAAGATCAAGGAGGAAAAGGTGAAATGCGAACTTTGTGGAAGACATAGTGACTAATACTGGGTCGAAGTGAGAAAAAGAGTAGAAAATACGGAGCGAATCCCGAGAAAGAAATTTGTTGGATGAGGATATCAGGGATGACAGATAAGAAAGAAAGAAGGATCATGGACATGTCAGCGAGCGAAAAAATCCACCATTGGATGCTTTGGAGAACCGCGTGAGAAGGAATGAAAGATAGGCTGGCGAAGCCCTGAAAATATGGATCAAGTTGACCTAGGCTTTTAGACACCTAGGGTTTTGGTATCTAGGGTTTTGGACACCTAGGTTTCTGCCTAAGGTTGTCGGTGAACTATTGTAATGTATAAATAGAGGTCAATAGGACCTAGGTCGAGTTGGTATCAAGATAGGTTGTCATTGTTGATATGAGTGATTATTGTATTATGAGAGAGAAGTGCTAAGTGGGGGAGCCTTCTGGTATTGTAAGATCTTCAGCTGGGTGCAAAGATCAACCCTGCAGTTGGGTGCACAGGGAGGGAAGAGAAAGAGAGGAGAAGAAAGAAGATATGCTAGCTAAGAGCGCAGACAAGAACTGCATGCTTTACCTAAATATATTATAGCACAGTTCTGTGGACGTATCCCTAGAGAGAGGGTGAACCACGTATATTTTGTGCTGTGTGTGATTCGTATTTGGTGTTTGTCTTTGATATATTGTGATTGCATTACTGCTTTAGATCTGATAAGTATATGTGCATAATAGATCTAAGTTGATAAGTGATATATGAATGATGTGGTGTTCTTGTGCTAGATCCACTTGATATTCCCTTTGGTTGTAGACATCTATGTTCTGAAACCCCCTCATAACTGCTTCAGGTGAGACTACATATGCTTCGCAGGTGTTGCAGAAAGGGCCAATAGTTAGGGCTTGTTGGTGCGCTCTTGGAGTTGAACCCTGGGTCTGCCCCTGTGCCAACAATGCCACTACTAGTAATTGGATCTCTCCTCAAACATTATTTCCAAGGTGGCACATGACTTCTTCAGGGCCCATTCCCCAAGTAAGTAGATAAGTCATCTTGATTTCCCCTGCATTTTCATCTTGATTTCTCATATTAGTTTAGATGAATTTCATTTTCATTTTGATCTACTTGAATATTGATTTCATGCTTAGTTTAGAAATTTTTGAAAATTTTCAAAATTTTATTTTTCTAGCTTAGTTGGCTTTGATTATGATCATATGAGAATAAGGATGAGTAGGCCATCCTTCACTTGAAAGTTTGATGTTTCCTTCTAGGCATAGGTATACCAGGATATGTTGTGGTTCTCATGCACTCTACGAAGAGAACATGTCCCCAAGTAGGAGCCAGATGTTATCCACATTCTATGGATAACTAAGGAGACTATGTCTTGAGGCCCTCATGATGCAAATATGAAGTGTCGAGAGACTACACAACCAATAATATCCTTTTTCACAGTTGAAAACCCTTCTCACCACCACATATGGTCACATATTTCTAGATGGAATCCACCACCTTAGATGGCTTCCGAAAGGAAGTGGGCCTTGCTCCATGAGGTACAAGTCAATATTATGGTGAGAATCATTTCAATATTTAAGCCAGTTGAGTATTTTGTATCTTAGATTTCTCTAGATTTCATGATATATGAAATTAATGGGCTTGGAAAAAATGCATTGCAAACAAAGGTACCACACAACCCTCTACAAAGGCACCCATGAATGAGACACTATGAACCCTTGTATGTCATGAGCCCTATGCCCATTGATTCTTGACTCCAACCACTTCATCTACTTTACATGG
>SNQJ01S0215824.1:4422-15448 GCA_010110895.2 Picea sitchensis | reverse complement strand
GAATCATCTTGTACTTGAACATTTAAGTGGGGTAAAAGGAGGTTGCCCCCTTGAAGAGGCTTATTATCTGAAATTATCTCTTTTTCAAGGCGTTGAGTACTTTTTTCTGAGGTCTTTCTATGCTATATTGATATTTTGTTCTTAACAGTGCAGTTGGCTACCAGAGTTAAAAGAAAAATTAATGAGATGGTTAAGGCATGTCCAATGAAAATGAATGGACTAAGAACTAGGGCATATTTGAACATCATACCTTTAGTTTCCTATGACTTCGTAATTGTTATGGATTGGTTGGATCAACACCATGCTATCCTAGACTATTATAATATGGCATTTATTTTCTTGAATGAGGAAGGGAACCTAAGAAAATTACATGGGATTCCCAGGGAAGTAACCCTCAGAGATATTTTAACATTACAATTGAAGAAAAGTTATAGAAAAGGGTGTCAATTATTTGGAACACATATGGAAGAAACACCTAAAGACAAGGTGTCAAATATTCAATATGATGCAATCCTAAAAGATTTTGAAGATGTATTTAAAGAAATACCAGTATTACCCCCTAAAAGAGACATTGATTTCTCCATCAATTTGATGCCTGAAGCATCCCTGGTATCCAAGACCCCTTACAGGATGAGTACACCAGAATTTAAGGAATTGCAAATGCAACTTGAAGATCTTCTGAAGAAGGGGTATATATGCCCAAGTGTGTCACCTTGGGGTGCCTCGGTATTATTTTTGAAGAAAAATGATGAACATTGAGACTTTGCATTGACTTTAGGAAGTTGAACAAAGTAACTGTGAAAAATAAGTATCGTTTTCCAAGGATTGATGACCTCTTTGATCAGTTGAAAGATGAAAAAATATTCTCCAATATTGATCTTGGGTCAAGTTATCATCAAGTAAGAATTAAAGAAGAATACATCAACAAGACTTCTTTCAGAACAAGGTATGGTCATTATGAGTTCACAGTGGTGCCATTTGGGTTATCAAATGTATCAGTTGTCTTCATGTGTTTAATGAATGGTATTTTCAGAGAATACTTAGATAAGTTTTTCATTGTATTTTTATATGAGATTATTATATATTCTAAGTTGGAGGAAGACCATGAAAAACACTTGAGGATGGTATTACATGTATTAAGGGAGCATCAATTGTATGCCAAATTGAGCAAGTGCTCATTTTGTCATAAGCAAATTCATTATTTGGGACATATCATTTCAAAGGAAGGGACAACAGTGGATCCTGAGAAGATAGAGGCCATTAAAGGATGGTTGATGACAACGAATGTGATAGAGGTCAGATCATTCATGGGCCTTGCAGGATACTATAGGATATTTATTGAAGGATTCTCAAAGATTGCACACCCAATCACTTCCTTGCAAAAGAAGGGTGTGAAGTTTTCTTGGACATTGGATTGTGAAAAGAGTTTCCAACACTTGAAGCATTTATTAACAAGTGTTCCAATACTAAGGATTGTTGATCCAAATGAAGACTTCATTGTATGCATTGATTCATGTAAATAAGGGCTTGGTGGATTCCTTATTCAAAATGGGTATGTTGTATGCCATGAATCAAGGAAGTTGAAGGAGCATGAAAGGTACTATGCTACTCATGATTTGGAGTTGGAAGCCATAGTGCATGCCTCGAAGATGTGGAGGCACTACCTCATGTGAAAAATGTTCGAGTTGAGGATAGACCATAGTGGTCTGAAATATTTATTTGGAAAAACAACTCTAAATGTTAGGCAAAGTAGGTGGTTAGAATTTCTCAGTGAATATGACTTTGATATAAATCACATCGAAGGGAAAGAGAACAAGGTGTATGATGCACTTAGAAGAAGGGTGCATGACTTGCATTCTTCAGCTATTATCACGTACCAATCATATTTGAAATATAGAATCTTAGAGGCTGCAAATTCAGATTTGCAATACATGGAAATAATAAGAAAATTACAACAAGGTATTTTGCAGCAGAAAATTGAAGACTATAAGCCAAAAAATGATGAAATGCTCATGTAGAGAAGAAAAAATTATGTACCAAATTCCCAAGAATTGAAAAATATGATATTAAGAGAAATGGATAATGTGCCTTATGCTAGGCACCTGGGTTCTCAGAAAACTATTGTAGATGTCAAGAACAATTATTATTGGCCAGGCATGAAGAAAAACGTTGTCAAGTTTATTGCCAAATGTTTAGAGTGTCAAAAGGTCAAGGTTGAGCATAGACACCCAGTTTGTTTGACACAACCATTTCATATTCCTCAGTGGAAATGGGAAGTTTTAACAATGGATTTCATCACCAAACTACCCAGAACAAACAAGAAGAATGATTATATCATGGTAGTGGTGGATAAGCTTACTAAAGTTGCCCATTTTATTCTAGTAAATCTCACTCACAAGGAAACCAACATTGTTGATATTTATATGAAATAAATTGCTTGACTACATGGTATACCCAAGAAAATTGTGTCTGATAGAGATCTAAAATTTACATCAAGTTTTTGGAAAAGATTATTTAAGGGATTTAGAACGAATTTGAATTTTAGCACAACTTATCATCCAAAATCAGATGGACAAACATAGACGGTGAATCAAGTGATTGAGGATATGATGAGGATGTATGTTATGGATAAACCATCAAAATGGGAAGTCTACCTACACTTAGTAGAGTTTGTTTATAACAATGGGTACAAAGAATCTCTAAAGATGAGCCCATTTAAGGCACTTTATGGAAGAAGGTGAAACACATCGGTAAGATGGGACAACTCAACAGATAGAGCAATGGTTGGGCCATAATTACTTAGGAAAATAGAAGAGAAAATGTTGAAAATAAACAAAATTTAAAGGCTACTCAAGATAGGAAGAAAAGTTATGTTGATAAGGGCATAACTCACAGGGAATTTAAACTGGTTGACCATGTATTCTTGAAATTAAAGGCCAAAAAAAGTTCCCCGAAGTTGGGAGATTTTTCAAAGTTGGCAGCTCATTATTGTGGGTCGTTTGAAATCCTAGAGAGGATTGGGCCTGTAGAATACATTCTTTCCTTTCCTACATCAATGTCTATTCATAATGTATTCCATGTATCATTTCTCAAAAGGTATATACCTGATGCTAATCATGTCATTGATTGGAATGTGATTCAGGTGGAGCAAGAAGATGCCTTTCAAGTGCATCTAGTGTGCATATTGGACCAAAAGATCAAGCAGCTTCAGAATCGATCCATAGAGTTAGTAAAGGTCCAATGGACTTGGTACGGTCCTGAAGATGAAAATTGGGAGCATGAGGATGCTATGCAGGTAGAATACCCACATCATTTTGAGGATTTTTTAAATTTTGGTTGTATATTTGTATATATTGCACTGAGGATAGTTCATAAATAATAGGGAGGGGAATGTAATACCCCTAGAACAAACCCCAATTGTAAATGTAAATACAAATGTACTTAAGCCAGAAAGTTGTTTGACATCATTTTGCATGCACCTTCCATGGTATAATGCACACATGTACTGAGCACTAAAATGATGAAGTGTGCACATTACATGATACGATGCACAACAAACTTAAGTGCGCGTGATTTTGAGGCCAGAAATATTTTTTGTATATGTTGTGTTTTGAGACTGGTGAGATGGCATGCATAAAGGATGGTATTTCTATAATGTAAATGTAAATGTAATCACGCACAAATATTAAAAAAAAAGCACATGACTGTGGCAAACCAACCATGTAAAAGAGTATGGGGGACTAAACTCCACTAGTTAGGGAAAGGGGGCTAAAAGTTAAGGATAAGAGGCTATGATAAGGATATTAAGCCAAAAAAAATATTAAATTAATATTACTTAAAGTATAAAGTATGGATAATTATTTTATCCTAAGTTCTAAGGATGGGGACAAGTCGGCCAAAGTAGTTCTCAACATGACAAGTGTCAAGGTGGGAACATGCATACATATAGTTTAGACTTAGTTCATTTTCCCATCATTCCATCATCATGATCTCACTCATTCATATGTCTTTCATACCTTCCTATCATTGTTTCTGTACCCGTACATGTACATGTACTTATACTTAGTTTCTTAGGAGTTGGACTGAAGAAGAGGGTTGTCAGACCCGTGGGATATTGAAGAGGTGGGTCATTAGGTCCGTGATAAATTCTCTCTAACTGAGAGAATTGTTGGGAATTGATTTCCTAAAGGTGCCAAACTGCACTACAGGGCTCTAAGACTTCCTATCTAGCCTGTTGTTGAAGCCCCAAAAAGGAAGTGGGGTAGCCGAGGGATTGTTGACCAGAGAAGGAGAAATCTTCCTAGGGTGGGATAGACATGTGGGGAATGAGAGAATATAGGATGTTATGATGCAGGAGCACTGCTCCACCTCAACAAACATGGCAGCACACAAACATGCAATGGAGGAAGGTAGAGGCATTAACGCTCCCATTTTTTTAATTTGAAAATAATCCTATATGGATTTTTATTTTGTAAGGTTCTAAATGTCGGGCCATGCCTTTGTATAGGTAGTGGTTGGATTTCCTTAAATGGTTTCTTGTAGTAGGCCCAGATCGTAGTCAATTTTGGGTAAACATTTATGAAACTTTAATGTAATAGATGAGGCTAGGTGAGAGAGAGGTCTAAGTAGAGAGGTCTTATGAGGTCTTAGAAGTTCTTAGAAGAGCTTGAGAGAACTGGGACTTTGTTACAGTCTAGTTTTTGTAAATCATCTGTATAGACACACAGAGATAATAGAAACACATTTTTTCTTGCACATCGTGTGTTTATGTATGCTTTATATGTTTTTATGCATTTTCATGTTTTGAATGCATAACTGGGGAAGTATTGCATGAGTCTCAATTGTTTCTCGTCTTGGAGTTTTATGAGTGCAAGGAGTGCACACAATCCGCAAAGAGTGCATTGACAGAGGTATAACCTCAAGGGAAAGCTCAAGAGGTATATCGTTGAACCTTCATCAGCAGAAGTGCAAGGAGTGCACGGGAAGATATTTTTCTTGAGTTCAGAGAGAACCAGAGTCACTAAGGACTCTATAGAGCTTTACCAGGTGGGCATTGATCTGGTGCAAGTGTGCACAGAAGAACTCTGTGTTGAGTTCAATGAGAAAAAAAGTTACTGAATACTCTGTGAGGAAAATATCTAGAAGGAGTGCATCGAGCAGAAGAATGCCAAGAAGGAGAGAAGTATTTCTTGTTCAAGAAAATCCTTCGGATTCTAAGGTTGACAAAATCCCAAGAACGCAAGGTGTGCATGGGAGGTTGAAATATTCGAGGAGATCAAGCTCAGAAGGTATAACACAAGAAGCGTGTATGAGACGAACTTTTTATGAGTATGAAAGCTCAAAGGACAGATAACTCTTTCAGAAGCATAAGCGGGATCCAGAGTAGTCGAATTCGCGGGAGGAAGTTCAAAGGCCGAGACCTTTTGAATATTGACAAAATCCTGTAAGTTAGGAGAAGGTGGAAGCTCAGGAGGAGGAGTGACAACAATTGTTTGATCAGTTGTAGAGAAGAACCTGGACTGTTATATCTACATCTAGGTAGAGGAGGAACGAGTGAAGGGGAATTAGATCTCAGTCATCAGGTCTGAGCACATGGACCAATAGCCATTGGATCCAGAGGAACGTGCATGAGTGTTAACCCTTTGGAGTTGCAGAGAAGAGAAGGATTTGCAAAGTCTCGAAGTCCCAACAACATAGAAACTATCCATCGGAAGGGATGTGTGGTGACCAATTAGCGTTTTGCTAACTCGCACATCAGAGAAGTCAAAGGACTGACTTGTGAGAATTTGTGAAGTGAGAACTCATGAAAAGATTGCAGTCGTTGATCGAGAAGATATCTGGACCGTCGATTGTCCAGGGAGAATCTCAAAATATTGGGGATTGGGAGTAGGGAGGTGAGATATCCTCGAACTTTGCGAAACGTGAAATCTAGATACACGAAGGGGATATTTGGACCGTTAGATCCAGAGGAGCACGAGCTATTGATTGGGCACTCCGAAATATCAACATTTTGAAAGTCGAGAATGTGGAGGAAGTGTTAGCTTGGAAGTCGCAAGTCGCGAAATCCTGATTTTCGAAGGAGAATATGGACCATTGAATCCATAAGTGGCACATGGCGAAAGATCGTGGACTCTGGGAGAACACAAATGAGAAGTTTGAGATTCAAGATCGTCGAAGAGTGAAAAATCGGAACGAGAAATAACCGTTAATATGGGATTGGACAGGTGTCACCAGATTGTGAACTCTGGAAGGATTCACTCCAGAGACTTGTGGTTGTTGAGATTTGAAAAAGTTGAAGGCTGGAGTCTCAGAAATTATGAGAGTCATCAATGCGAAGGAGGACATGTGGCACCAGATCTAGAACTCTAGAGAAAAGCGGAGGAGGAAAAGTTTGAAGACCTAGAGAAGATCTTGATCATTGATCGAGGAAGGAGTCTGAGAACTGTTGATCTAGACGAGGAGGTCAAGGACCTAAAGTGAGAGTATAGTTGTTGATCTGGGAGGATGCATGTTAGCATATCTTCCACTCTGGGAGATACCCAGTCAACAGTAATGAGAGTTTGAGATTTGAGATCTCAGAAGTCTGAAGAGCCGAAGCAGATCAGAGCCGTCAAATCACCCAAATTAATTTATAGTCGTCAAATCAGGAGAAGAGAAGTGGAAAAGATCCATGGACTCTAGGTATAGACCCGAAGTAATCCTATATCGTTCAATCTAAGAGGACATGTGGTAGGATTTTGTGTATTTGAGGAGAATAAAAACAATTTGATATTTGAGATCCCCAAACGCCGGAAAGGTGGAGTCAAGAACGACCATTGATTCGAATGGACTACATGTCGAGAGATCATGGAGATCTATGGATCCACATGGAAGGAGGAAAGAATATAGGAACAAATATTGATAGAAACCGTTGATCACGGGTAGTGCTAAGGGAGCGGAGATAGACGATAGAGAAGGATTGTGGGTCCAGGACATGCTCGGACGATAATAATCCTTGATCGGGATGCAATTTTAGCCATGGTTTTTGAAGGAAGATACATGGCAATTGGAGGAGGATTGCGGGGAGAAAAGCGGGTTGGTGTAAAACCACTCTTTCCCATGCCCGCAATCGTGCATTAGCACAAGGGCACAACCCAGGTTCGTATGAAGGAAGGGGATAGTAAAGAGGAGCTAGCACCAGTGAACTGAAGAGTGTTGGAATGTGCAGATAGAAGGTGTGGGTATCACAAGACATGAGCCAAAGGAAGAAAAGGGGTCTACATATAATTTTAGGGTTCATTCAGGAGCCTACATAGTCAATCATACTCGACACTTGGAACGATCCAGAGACTGGGAGGTCGCAGAACCCCGAAGGGGAGGGGGGCTGCATCAGGTGGTATCAGAGACACTTTCTATCTATAGACTGCAGGAAGAGGGAGGCAAAGGGAGTAAGGGGATAATGTGATACCATTAGTTGGTATTAGATCTTGATCTTCGTCTCTAGACTTCAGGCCAAGGAAATGAGGGAGATGGTTTGACTACATTGATTAGTACTAGGAGATGAATGTTTTCTTATAGATGACATGCAAAGGGAGAGAAGGTTATAGGAGATACTTTGATACCATCAAGTGGTATCAGAGAACATAATTTATTTCTTTAGGAAAATGAGGTAATCAAAAGACCGAGCCTTTCTTACAGACAATAGACAGAGGAGAGAGATGGTGAAAGGAGATGACCTGATAACATCAAGTGGTATCATACACAAAAATTTACCTATAGACAGCAGGTGAAAGGAGGGCAGAGTAATGATACTCCATGAGAAGGTTGTTTCATATGCGCAACAACAAAATTTTAAACAATTGGGTGAGCTGTGAGAGAAGATGGAGATTCTTGCAGAGGTAGAGTAATCCATACACTTTCTAGGAAGGCAAATAGAAGGTGGAAATGGTTATTGAATTCCATGGACGAGGTCAAAGAGAAGTCTGCAAGAATAAGAACAATCCAAAGATGGATCAGGAGTTCAATGAGATAAGAGCCAGAATGGAGAAGCTCGCATTTGAAATGAAGCAGGATGAAAAGGCACATTGGGTGTATGAATGGACCATGAAGAAGAGGGTGAAGTGGCCAGTAAAGAAATTTTTGGCCAGAGAAAAGTGAAGGCTGATAAGAAGGTGGTTGAGGCATGCTAAAAAGGTCAGTGAACTAGAGGAGGAACTGATTCACATCTATGAATGAAATACTGGGAGAAATCTCAACAATGAGGAGGAGAATAATTGATATGAAGATCTCATAAATTGCCAGGTGGGTGCAGATGGACTTTCAAGTTTCCAGGTGGGCAATGGAAAGAGACCGGGTGGAGGTCTCGTATATTTCCAGGTGGGAAAGGAGAAAGAAACAAGACTATCAAAAAGTATCGGGATCTCAGAGGTGAGTTCATTTCAACAAGGAGCCCTGATGAATGGAGATTCATGTGGGTTTTCAGGACATGTGAATGAAGACGATGAGAAGTTAAATACTTCCATCACAAAAGAAGAGGATCAGAAGAGAATTTTGATTATTGGAGGGATAAATATATTCCTACCAAGAAACCAAGTGGAGGCCACTGCACATGATGCAAGTGCAGTAGAAGAAGAAAGAAAGACAGCAGTGACTATCATAGAGGAAGAAATGGAGAAGACATTGATGTCTACCCCAGCAGAAGGAGAAGAGTGTGCGCCCGAATTGCTCAAAATTTTCAGTCGGTAAGATGAAACAGAGATGATTGAAGTAATGAAGCCTACAAAAGAAGAGGAAGCAAAAAGAATGGACGTTGTTTATCTGTATGAAGAACTGGAAGCCCTAGAAAAGAAGGGTAATGGTGAAAAGTTTGCACATCCAACAGGTAAAGTTGGAGACAGATAAAGGAGCATACCATCCAGAGGAATGGGCGTAAGGAGTTGGAGATGTTCCAGTGCAAGAGTGAGCTGAGAAACAACTTGGTGATGAGACTGCAGGAATGGAATCTACAACAGAGTGGAAATTCAATGCCATAAGGGAAGATAAAGACAACATGGGGGATCGAGTAGATTTTCCCACTGATAAGTATGGAGAGAAGGAAGAAGTGTAGTAGAGAATACTGCATAAGAAGAACGAACCATTGGAACAACTGGTCGAAGTGATAGAAGAGATCATGGAGTTGATGTTGAGGTCAGCAGAATCAGTCATTAAAGGAGATTTGAACAGAAGAGAGTCTACCATAGCAACAGGGAAGAATCAGAAGAAGAAAAAGAAGCATCAACAACAACATAGATGGAGAGGAGCAAGAGGACAACTCCAGAAGAGAATTTGGGATCCAGGTGGATTTCAACACTGGAGAAGAGGAGCTCATGAGAAAGATCTCATGCTTTTCCTGGAAAGGACGTATGATGCAGGATGATGCAGGAGCATCGCCAACGTCAAGCGAGCTAGCGTGAAAGCCAAAGGATAGCTAGACAAGTGCTAGCACAAATTTTGAAATTGCCTTGAAATTGTTGCACAAATCTTAAATGAACCATTAAGAAGAGGCACACTTGTATATGTAACCAGACCTTGAGCAATTTTCTCTCGTCCTTAGTAGGTGGAAGGCATTTAAAGTAGTTAATGCAGGTAGATAGAATTTAATTCTAGAATAGACAGTTTTAGAGCGCAAGAGGGAAACGAGATATAGACACCCTCATTATGCATTGTAAGTTAGTTAGGAGCATCGCTGAGAAGAGGAAGAGCATGCAGAGTGTTGTGTAAGAACACCCATGTACAGACATTTGGATTAATAGAAAGAGATTGATTCAAATTCATGGTTTTGTGTTATTCTCTGTGTATTGATGTTGAATGACATGCTCATGAATGTTTGCTTCCTGTTATACATTTTATTTATATGTTGTGTATATGATTTCATGTGTGAGTTGAAGTCTGAAGGGGAATAGGAATGAGTTTAAATTTTTTCTCTATATGAGCGAAGGATTCCTACAAGGAGTGTAGTCGAAATGTCCGCAAGGAGTGCGTTGACAAGGGGTTCAGATAGGTAACTTTCATTCTCATTTCCACAGAAGTGAAATTGGGCACAAGAGTTGTGCAAGGAGTGCGCAGGCCGAGGAAAATCTCAGAGTTGAAGATCTGAGTGAAGTATCGAAAGACTGTTGTTGCAGGAGTGTGCAGAGTCGAAGGAATTCAACACTGAGATGTGTTTGAAGGTGGCCGCAAGGAGTGGGCGCAAGAGTCTTTTCCAAGACTCATAGTTACAAGAAATATCAGGAAGGATAGGGCTTTCAAATTTGTTGAAGAACAACGCAGAGGATTTGTGCCTTCGAAGTTTACAGAAGAGTCACAAGTTTGCACGCAGGGGGATGAGTTGGTGGAAGAACACCTAGTCATTTCGCAGGTTTCATTAGGAGAAACAAACGATCAGTATTCTCCGAGGAGGATTCATGATATTCTGTGAGCCGTTAGATCTCACGGAGGTGCAAGGGAGATACGACAGAGTATTTCCAAAGGTTAAAGCTTAGGAGGGGCAGGACCGTTGATCCAAGTCACAAGGACCATCAGATTCGCACGTGAAATCGCGTATCGGGGTTTCGTAAGGTGAAGTCCTGTAAACGTTGCATCAAGAATCGTGAAATCGCAAAACGCGATATCCCGACAGCCAAAGGATAGTATGGGACCACAGGAGTCAAATCAGTGGATAGGTGGTACACTATTTCAGGGATTTGCGGCGAGAAGTCCTAAGATAATCGCATCAGGATTCGCGATATTGTGAACTCCAAAATGTTGATGGAGTGAAGGCATTGAAATTTCAACTCGCGCATGCGTCGGAGTTTCATCATAACGGGATTTGGGGGTCGGTAAAGAAAGTTACTCGACACTACGAGTGTCGAAATCCCGATAGGGAAAATCCTGAAAGGGAAAAGGGTCAGTGTTGACTATATCGGCATTCGGGGATTCGAGAGTCCAACTCTCGACCACTGACCTCGTGAAGTTGCGAAGTCTGATCTCCCGATTTGTAAAGAGGGGGATCCCACGAGGATTGCTTTGG
>SNQJ01S0215823.1:0-15534 GCA_010110895.2 Picea sitchensis | reverse complement strand
GTGACTAATTATTCTATAGTGAAGGGCAATATATGTAAGGTATTGGTTAGAGTTGCTAAAACAATTAAAAACATAGAATTAAGAAAATTTGGGTATTTAATTTATTAATTGTTGTGATAGGATATTATAGTGCATTGAATTAACATCTATGACCATGTTGATTGCACAATGCTTTGTCTTGGCTAACAACTACCTCTCCCCCATCTTTCGTTGGTTGTGTCAATCTTTTTATATGCAACTCAAGTGGCACTTTGAGCATCTATTATCTCGTAGAATAAATGTCATATCTCTATGCTCTTTCCTGGATGGCTTAAACTCTCTAATTTGTGGCACCATTATGGTATTATGTTGTTGTTTGATGTGCTTCTTTGTCTCTATAACTAAAGCCTCTTACAATTGTTGAAGTCATTGATGTTGTCAAAGTTGTATATACCGTTGAATCTACTATCGAAACTATATCTGGAACTAATGTTGAAACTGTTGCAAATAATTCTTAGAAGTGAAGGTGGCCCTAAGATAACCAATTTGATTCGATCTTGACCTGTTCAACACTCCTAGTTCCTTGTTGTCTTATAATTATCATCCAATGAACAACAATTCCGCATATAGATGTGGGTTGAGATTTCAATTAGTAAGCATGTGCTTGTTTGATAAGATGGTCTATTTGATGTATTTATTCTATCATGCAATTAAAATTAAACTTATTTGAGTTCATATGCATGTGAATTGTATATGCAAAAAAACTAACCCGAAGATGGTTGTGACGAGGAACACTATTATTGTTGTTTTTGAACATCGAGCTTGCCTTGATCAAGTCGAACCACTAGGCATTTGGGCTGATGGAAGCTTGAAATCTCATTGAATTTATCTGATTTTGGGTTTTTTCTCTTTGTGTTTGCCCAAAGAGAGACCTATCGTGCAACCCTATTTTGATTTTGCACTAACGAAATATTGTTGATTGATTCTCGTGCTTGTTGGTATACAATTATATGCATCGATTGGTTATTCACCCATTTATAAAAGCATATTAACTTGATGATTACATATACATATATAAAAACAACAACATCTATATAATAAAATAAGTGAATAATTCACCTCTTGCATTAGGAAGCAAGGGCCAATGGCCATTGAACTATTGAACTGTAATGCTTTATGTCATAACCACATGGCCTCCATGTTGGGTACTAGTATGCATATGGAACTGTAATACTTGATGTCATTTCCTTCACTCTTTATCACTAAACCACTCATCTTAGTCATTTCATATATCTACATTTAGTAGAATAATAAGGTAAGAGCTAGTTATAGATTTAAAAAGAAACCTTTCATCAACATAAATGTTCAGTAGAGAAACCATTCACTTATTTCTTAATAGGGATTATTTATTGCCTATGTGCTCACCATGATTTGGAATATCAATCCAATTCCTTGAAGATTTCTTATTGTTTTTGGGTAGTAAAATCCAATGGAAGAAATACAGTCATCTACAAACACGTACAAGTCTTCATCATCATCTAATAGTATTGCAAACCCATTGCCATCTACTTGATATTTCTTCATGAGAAAACCTGTTTTATGCCCACAATTGAGGCTTGTTTCATTTGAGGAATCACCCAAGTCAAATGATTACATGGAGGTTAGGGTCAAGGTTGACATTCAGATCAAAGAGGAGGACACTCTAGGGCCTTCCTTGAAATTGAATAGTAGAGTAGGGGTTTCTCTAGGGCCACAATTTGTTGATTCATTCCAACCCAAAAGAACATGACGACAAAATCTTGTGTGGAGGGACTTAACGATTACTACGAGGGAAAAGATGTAACACCCTGTTTCCCCCAGTCTGTAAATATAGCTATATTGGCCAAGGAACTATGGCAAACCTAAAAGTGTGAATGTTTGATTTGATGGACCTTTGTACAAAAGGTCGATGAATGTAAATTCTGTTATTTTAATAGAAAATGGTTACGTGTTGCATGACTGCTGAAAGGGGGGATGTGCTAAGAGAAAACCACGAATGCTATGAAAGGTGGTGGAGGGGACCCAAAATGGTTGCGTTAACCTCCACCGAACCAGTACCATGCTGGAATTAATTGCTCAGATAAGAACAACCCTCTGACCCAAGAATGAATTATAGTCGGGCTGGTAGGTGGGAAGACCTCCTCAAGAGTTAATGAGGGGATGGGGCAGACCGCCCATCCGTAAGGCTTCCAGACCTGACCACGGTCTGGGAATTCGAGCCACACACAACCTTGTTGAGGAAGGCAAGAAAGGAAGTGTGGTGGGGAGAGGAAGACCTCCGGGGAAAAATGTAGAGATGAGAGCGGAAACTCTCGGGTCTGAGGAAAGACTGAAAGAGGAAAAATGAGTTCTGATCAAAGAAAATAGAGATTGAGCCAGGAGAAGGAGAGTAACCTTCGTCCTTATCTATTTCTGTATTGGGAGAAGGAGAGTAACCTTCGTCCCTAACTTTTGTTGAGCTGGAAGTAAGAGATTGAATCTCAAATCATCGTGGCTTAAGCTCGGGGGTGGCCAGTGATAAATCCATTGGGAGTGACTGAACCTATGGTTGGATGGAAACGAGCGCCCCTTTCGGCAGTCACATCACACTCTATGGTTCTGATAAGTGTTTTCTTGCCTTATGCTTTGAATTGTAAATAATGGATGAATACGAGTATTTACATGTCTATAAAGGGTTCTTTCTCTATATTAAATGATTAAGTTATGAGTATGCGTTCGTTCCCTTGAGAACCTATATTTCTGCTTGAATTTCTATACACCCCAGTTTAATCACTTGAAGGCACTTTCCCCAAGAATTTACATCACCGTTCCGGAGTTGAGGCAAACCTCTAGGCATAACTACCGTTTTGGTAACCTCACAAGTTACTTTGCCTTGATTCAGAGCTTAAAGATCTGTGAGTTGGGAAGGTGTTCCCTTCAGACCAGTAGTCTAGGAGACTCTAAACTTGCGCCTATTCCCTTAACAAAAAACCCAACTAAGAGCGGGGATTATAGCCCAAGAGTTATATGAAGATCCATGTGACCTGGGTCTAGGAGCCTTGGAGCTCGAGACTCCGAGATGTTAAATTGCACGATAGTCAAGTGGAACCCCACAATTTCTATGAACCATCGATCTATGAACGGAGATCGAGGGTGGGGAATCACTGAGGAGCGTGAAGGTGAAAATAACAGACGCGCTAGTTCGCAGCCCGCAATTCACCCTTACCGTTGATCTCGACGGGCTGGAAGATCGATGATCCTGGTTAGACTAGAATCGAGTGAGCACTTTCCAGATTGTAGAGGCCAAACTCTCTGGTAAAGAGTACGGATGTTGGGGCCCCACAATTTCTGTGAATCATCGATTGTCGTTGACCTTCGATCTAAGTTTGACGAGATCCCTAAAACGCAAGGAGCGCGTGGGACTACGTAATCTTCAAGGATATCAAGCTCAAAAGAGATAACGCTTTCAGGAGTGTAGACAAAATCCAAGAGACGAGCCCATATGAGAAGCAAAGGTCGAATCCTTCGAGTACTGAGAAATCTTCTAATTCAGAAGAAATCAGAAGCTCAGGAGGAAGAATGACATTGGCCATTGGATCACAGTTCAAAGGATCAACAACTGTCTGATTAGAGCAAGGTGCACGAGCCTTAGCACCTTGCACACGCAGGAGAGAGAACCTACCAAAGTTCTGAAGTCCCGAAGTAGTTTGGGATCATCCATCGTCAAGGAAGACAGGTGGCAAAAGATCCACAGCTCCAAAAGTTTGTGGATGAAGAGGATGTGGAATAGCCAAAGTAGGATCCTGACCGTTGATCACCAGGAGATACATGTCAGTAGATCAACAACTTTGGGAAATCTATTAGAGGATTTTCAGTTGATATTAGAAACACCCGAAGCCCGAATATCCAAAGTGCTGAGAGCTGTCGATATGTGATGGGACACTTGTCAACATATTGCGAGCTCGGGGTAAATTTCATTGGAGCTTCTCAGTTGAGAATTGAGATTTCCAAAGCCCGGAGAGCCGGAGAGCCGAAGTAAAATCTCAACTGTCTGATAATCCGAAGTAGATCTGAACCGTCAGATCGTCCGAAGTAAACCTCAAGCGTAAGATCACCCAAGTGAATCTGAGCCATCAGATACCGTGAGCTCAAGAGGAGGCAAGTTTAGGACTTGAGATTTTCGAAGCTCGGAGAGCCAAAAATCTGAAGTAAATCTCAATTGTCTGATCAGCCGAAGTGAATTTGAACCGTCAGATCGTCTGAAGTAAATATTAGGTGCCGGATCACCCGAAGTGAATCTGAGCCGTCGGAGTTTAGAAGGGACGTGGCGTGAATCTGTGGACTCCGGGTAATGTCCCGAAGTAATTCATAGCTATCAGATTAAGAGGAGGCGTGGTGTGAATCTGTGGACTCCGGGTAAATTCCCAAAGTAATACATAGTCGTCAGATCAAGAGGAGACGTGGCGTGAATCTGTGGACTCCGGGTAAAGTCCCGAAGTAATTCATAGCTGTCAGATCAAGAGGAGATGTGGCGTGAATCTGTGGACTTTGAGTAAAGTCCCGAAGTAATTCATAGTCGTCAGATCTAAGGGAGACATGGCATAGATCTATGCACTCCGGGTAAAGGCCCGAAGTAATCCTCGATCATCATATCAAGTGGACACGCATCAGTGGATTATAGCCTTCAGATAAAAGCCATTCGAAAAAAGGGTGAAGTTTGAGATTTGAGATCTCATAAGTCTGGAGACCCGAAGGAGATCTCAACCGTTGATCGAGAGGAGGCCCACATGACCGTTGATCTAGTTGAAATGTCAAACACTCGAAGTAGAAGCAAGGCCGTTGATTTAGAAGGACAGGTGTCCGCAAATCGTCAATTTTGGAAGATTGATGTACGGAGGAAAGCAGGGTTTGAGATTTGAAAATTCTGAAGTCTGGAATCACGAAGGAGATCACATCCGTTGATTTAGAAGGGATAGATCTGGTCCGTGGATTTGAAAAGGGTAGATCTGAACCGTCAATTCAGAAAGTACCGTCAAGATCAGGAGATCGACAATCCCGTAGCATTGCGGGGATCAGAGGTGCAAGAACTTTAAAAATTTGAGGACGGGCCACAATCCAAACCCTGGTTTTGGAGAAAGGACACGTGGAGGCTCGAGGAGAATTGTGAGCCAAAAAGTAGTTTGGTTTCAAACTGCCTTTGGTCGCGCCCACAATTGTGTGTTTGTGTGAGGTCATTGCCCAAGGTCACATCCGAGGAAGGGCCAAGAGAAAAGGGGCTAATGCCAAATTCGAGACTTCGCTGAAGCACAAAGGAGAAGGTCGCGAGTATCATAAGACCTGCACCAGAAGATGGAAGGGCATGTGTTTGATTAAAAGGTGAGACTATCAAGGTATCAAAGTCTTGTTTGACTTAGAGAATCAACGAACCTTGACTAGAGGGTCGGGCTGAATCCCAGACTTCCTAAATTAGGAATCGTAGAGGGAAAGGATCTGTTCCTGTAAGGAGGACAATTTTTTTATTTATTTTCTCCCCATTGTGAGTGTGTTACAAATTGGTATCAGAGCATGGTTACAACACTTGGCCTTCTTGGGCTCATGGACGAGTCGCTTAAAAACTCTATTTGGAGTACTTTTAAAAGACTGACCCTTTACCTTACCTCTTTCTTAAAAACTCTGGTTAAAAATGTTATTAAAGAAAAAAAATGAAACTTTCTACTGTGTGTTTGCATTTAAGAAATTGAACCGTGTATTGTTCATGAACTAATAGACTACCGGCTAACAATAAGTGTTTTTGTCAACACTCGAGCAGTTAGTAAATCACAGGAAAACGTCAAGACTAAAGGATGGTGACGTGTCATGAAGTGGTGGATGGCTCCCACAATAGAGATGAAGAATCTGACAAAAGGAGGGCGGTGGAAACCCCTCTAGATATGGATGAAACTGTAAGGAGCCTCAGGGCCGAATTACCGAGTTGCAAGGCTGACAACGAGATATTGATAAAGGAGCAAGAAAAACAAATAGAAATTAACGCAGTCTTCCTGTAGAGCTTGTCTGACATACAGAGGCAACTACAACATGAACCCGCAACCAGTCATGTGGAACGATGACATAAAAAGAGAAGTCAAAGTCCACCTGAGATCTGAAAACATGACTCCATAAGTGACCACACTAGGAGAAGTGCCTTGAAGAAGGCCCAACTTGGAGGTAGGGGACACTCATCTGTAGAGTCCTCTGGAAAAGAAGCTGGCAAATCCGAAGGATCTTCTAGTAGCAGAGCAAGCTCACATTCTCAAAGGAAAGAAAAGAAGCGAAAGAATTCCAAAAATCATGATCCTGAAGAATTCAAGAAAGCCAAACCACCCTCTTTCGATGGAGAGATTAGGAAGGGATAAGAGGATGAAGTTTGGTTGCTTGGTTTAGAGAAGTACTTCAGAGTCCATGACTACTCTGAAAACTTGAAGGCTCGAATAACCATCTTTAAACTGAATGGAAAGGCTTCCATTTGGTGGGAAGACCTTAGGAATGTGAAAGGAGTCCATGAGAAGGAATTGTCATGGAAACAGTTTTTGAAATACTTCAGGACGCAGTATCTGTCAGAGAAATACATGGATGGGAAGACTAAGGAATTCTATGAACTCAGGCTGTGGCAGATCACCATAGATGAATTTATCGATAAATTCCTTGAACTACTAAGGTATGTACCCTACATAAAAGATGAAAAAGTAAAAATGCAATGGTTCATTAGTGGGTTACCTTAGACCTACCGGGACAGGATTGAGTTCGACGAACCAAAGACCTTAGAAGAAACTATCTGGAAGGCGAGGTATTTTTATGAACAATTTGGGAGTAAGACAAGACCTCATGAGGACTGGAAGAAGAGGAGTAGTTCGGGATTCCAGAAGAAGGGGTTTAAATCCTCAATATTTAAGAACTATGGAAAATATTCTAGAAGGAGCCTTCCTACTAGAAGTGTACATCATCAAAATTTCCCCTCTCAAAGTGGAAATAAAACTTTTAAGACAATCCCAGAAAAGACCGATAACCTAAAGAAGGAACCCTTAAAATGCCGGGGTTGTGGAGAAGATCATTGATTGAGGGACTGCCCACACAGACAACATAACAGTAAGAGAGTCTACAATATCCAAGAAGCTACCACCGTCAATGGTGTGGCTAGGAGCATGCATCGAATCTATGCAGCCTTGGACAATAATCAAGCCGACCACCAAGCTTCAGTAGTGGAGCTGGAAGGTATGATCGCCAACCATCTAGTTTCTATTTTAATTGACCCAAGTTCTAATTTGAGTTATGTGGCCCCTCAGACTATTGAAAAGTGTAAACTGCAACCAATTAGACATGTTAAACCGTGGTTGTTGCGATTAGCCATTGGGACCAAAATAAAGGTGGCAGAGGTCGTACCGTCCTGTCAATTCATCATGGGTGGATTTCCCACCCGAGCGACCCTTAACAAACTTCCCTTGGGATCTTATGACTTGTTGATTGGTATGGATTGGTTGGTTGCTTATAAAACTAAATTGGACTATTATCATAAAACTTTAGAATGTGTAAATGAAGAAGGGAGAAAAACGACCCTCCAAGGGATTCAGAAGCCTGTCTCAGTGAGACAAATATCAACCCTTCAAATGAAAAAGTATTGCAGAAAGGGGTGTTCCTTATATGCCATACATGTATTGGAATCTGTTGAAAATGACAAACCAAACCTAGAGGACAACCCCATATTAAGAGAATACAAGGACGTGTTCCCATAAGAGGTACCAGGTCTACCTTCGAGAAGGAATATCGACTTCTCAATAGAACTTACACCAGGATCGGTACCAACATCTAGAACACCATATAGAATGAGTACACCAGAGTTGGTTGAGATCAAGCTACAACTAAAGGAGATTATGGACAAAGGCTACATCCAACCCAGTGTATCTCCGTGGGGAGCGCTTGTCTTGTTTGTGAAAAAGAAATATGGCACACTTCGACTGTGCATAGATTACAGTCAACTCAATAAGACAACCATAAAGAACAATTACCCCTTACCAAGAATCGATGACTTGTTCGACCAATTGGGTGGTGCTTCCATCTTCTCGAAGATCGACTTAAGGTCTGGATACCACCAAGTCTAGATTAAGGATGAAGACATCCACAAAACAAACTTCAGGATGAGGTATGGTCACTATGAATTCGTGGTGGTGCCATTTGGGTTAACCAATGCCCCTGCCACTTTTATGTGCTTGATGAATAATGTACTCAGCAAATTCCTGGACAAATTTGTATTGGTTTTCATTGATGATATTCTAATCTACTCCAAGAACAGGGAGGATCACGAAGAATATATTAGACTCGTACTTCAAGTACTAAGAGAGCATCAATGCTACGCTAAGTTTAGCAAGTGCAATTTCTTTCAGAAGCAAGTCCATTACTTAGGCCATGTCATATCTAAGGAAGGGGTGGCAGTAGACCCCAACAAGATCAGATCTATTATGGAATGGCCTACCCCGAAGGATGTATCCGATATTAGGTCCTTCATGGGCTTAGTAGGATACTATAGAAGGTTTATAAAAGGGTTTTCCAAGATTGGTTGTCCAATCACTGCCCTTCAAAAAAAGGGGATTAAATTCATTTGGACATCAAAATGTGAAGAAATATTTTAGGGACATAAATACCTCCCGACCCATGCACACGTGCTAAAGATTACAGACCCGGATAATGATTTCCTCGTGTGTACAGATGCCTGCAAGGAAGGACTCGGAGGATTCCTTATGTAAGAGGGACGTGTAATTTGCTACGCATCTAGGAAATTAAATGAGCATGTGATCAATTATGTGACCCATGACCTAGAGTTGGCTGCCATAATACACGCTTTAAAAATGTGGAGGCACTACCTCCTGGGTAGGAAATTTGTGCTTATGACAGACCATTGTGGATTGAGACACCTGTTTGATCAACCAAAACTCAATGTCAGGAAAGCTAGGTGGATGGCTCTCCTTAGTGAGTTTGATTTTGAAATCAAACACATCAAAGGAAAGGAAAATAGGGTGGTCGATTCCCTTAGTAGAAGTATAAAAATGATTCATCTGGAAGCGATAAGCACCTGTGAAGCGGATGTCAGGGAAAGAGTCAGGAATGCACAAGAAACAAATGCATTCTTCAAGACCGTGACCTCATACCTAAGGCAAGAGCCTACAGGGATAAAATATGAAGGCTACCAAATGCTCGAAGAAGGCTTGTTGACTTACAAAAATAGATTGTATGTTCCAAACTGTGATGACTTGAAGAGGTTCATAATGGATGAACTACATAAGAGACCATATACCGGTCACCCAGGATATCAAAAAATGATCACGGCCACTAGGAAACAATTCTATTGGCCTGGATTGAAGAAAGACATAGCTAACTATTTAGCTAAGTGCTTAGAATGCTAGCGAGTTAAGGCAGAACACCGACATCCAACATGATTGTTACAACCCCTACCGATCCCAGAATGGAAATGGGAAACCATCTCCATGGACTTCATCACCGGATTACCAAAGTCGACCAACCAAAATGATGCCATCATGGTTGTGGTGGATATATTGAGTAAGTCTGCTCATTTCCTTCCTGTCAAATCAACTTGCAAGGCCATAGATATTGCCAACATCTTCATGAAGGAGATATTTAGATTGCATGGCATGCCCAAGGAAATTGTATTTGACCGAGATACCAAATTAAATTCAAGATTTTGGAAATCCTTAATGGATAGTTTTGAGACAAAATTGTTGTTCAGCACGGCTTATCACCCTCAAAATGATGGACAGACAGAAAGAGTGAACCAAATAGTAGAATACATGATAAGGATGCATGTAATGCATTGGCCTAAGAAGTGGGAAGACTACCTACAATTGGTAGAATTTTCCTACAACAACGGTTATTAGGAATCCTTGAAGATGAGCCCTTTTGAATCCGTCTATGGTAGACAGTGCAAGATTCCAATCAACTGGAGTAACCCAGTGGACAGAATTACAATCAGACCTGACATGCTGAAAGAAATGGAAAACAAGTGGTTCAGATAAGACAAAATCTGAAGATTGCTCAGGATAGACAAAAAAGTTATGCCGACAGAAAGAGAACTCCCAGAGAATTCAAGACTGGAGACCATGTCTATCTCAGAGTTAGACCCAGGAAGAGTTCTCTGAGAATGGGAACCTGTGCCAAATTGGCACCTTGGTATTGTGGACCCTTTGAAGTCTTAGATAGAGTGGAACCTGTAGCCTATAGGCTAGCACTTCCTCCCAGTGTAAAGGCACATAATGTTTTTCATGTTTCATTATTGAAGAAATATGTACATGATGCTAATCATATAATTGACAGGTCTGTGATCCAGGTGGAGCTGGAGGGATAATTCCTGCCAGAACCCCAATGCATATTAGATAGGAAGGAAGCCTCACTTAGGAACCAAACCATTGCACAGGTCAAGGTGTAGTGGAAACACTTTGGCCCAGATGAGGCTATGTGGGAAATAGAGGATGCCATGAGACAAGTATATCTGATTTTGTTTACTCCTATACATACATGTCATGTTGACAGATAGAACATCGAGGACGATGTTCCTTTAAGGGGGAGGTAATTGTAACACCCTGTTTCCCCCAGTCTGTAAATATAACTATATTGGCCAAGGAACTATGGAAAACCTAAAAGTGTGAATGTTTGATTTGATGGACCTTTGTACAAAAGGTGGATGAATGTAAATTCTGTTAGTTTAATAGAAAATGGTTACGTGCTGCATGACTACTGAAAGAGGGGATGTGCTAAGAGAACCACGAATGCTATGAAAGGTGGTGGAGGGGACCCGAAATGGTTGCACTAACATCCACCGAACCAATACCATGCTGGAATTAATTGCTCATATCAGAACAACCCTTTTACACAAGAATGAATTACAGTCGGGCTGGTAGGTGGGAAGACCTCCTTAAGAGTTAATGAGGGGATGGGGCAGACCGCCCATCCGTAAGGCTTCTAGACCTGACCACGGGCTGGGAATTCGAGCCACACACAACCTTGCTAAGGAAGGCAAGAAAGGAAGTGTGGTGGGCAGAGGAAGACCTGCGGGGAAAAATGCAGAGACGAGAGCGAAAACTCTTGGGTCCGAGGAAGGAATGAAAGAGGAATAGTGAGTTTTGATCACAAAAAATAGAGATTGAGCCAGGAGAAGGAGAGTAACCTTCGTCCTTATCTATTTCTATATTGGGAGAAGGAGAGTAACCTTCATCCCTAACTTTCGTTGAGTTGGAAGTAAGATATTGAATCTCAAAACATCGTGGCTTAAGCTTGGGGGTGGCCAGTGATAAATCCATTGGGAGTGATTGAGCCTATGGTTGGGTGGAAACAAGCACCCCTTTCAGAAGTCACATCACACTCTATGGTTCTGATAAGTGTTTTCTTGCTTTATGCTTTGAATTGTAAATAATGGATGCATGGGAGTAAAGGGTTCTTTCGTTGTATTAAATGATTAAGTTATGAGTATGTGTTCGCTCCCTTGAGAACCTATATTTCTTCTTGAATTTCCATACACCCCAGTTTAATCACTCAAAGGCGCTTTCCCTAGGAATTTACATCACCGTTATGGAGTCGGGGTAAGCCTATAGGCATAGCTACCATTTTGGTAACCTAACAAGTTACTTTTCCTTGATTCAGAGCTTAAAGATCTGCGAGTTGGGAAGGTGTTCCCTTTAGACCAGTAGTCTAGGAGACTCTGAACTTGAGCTTATTCCCTTAATCAAAAACCCGACTAAGAGTGGGGATTATAGACCAAGAGTTATATGAATATCCATGTGACCTGGGTCTAGGAACCTTGGAGCTCGAGGTTTTGAGATGTCAAATTGCACGATAATCATGTGGAACCCTGCAGTTACTATGAACCGTCGATCTATGAACGAAGACCGAGGGTGGGGAATCACTGCGAAGCATGAAGGTTAAAATAGTAGACGTGCTAGTTCGCGGCTTGCAATTCACCTTTGCCGTTGATCTCAACAAGTTGGAAGATCAACGATCCCAGTTAGACTATAATCGAGTGAGAACTTTCTAGATTGTGGAGGTCAAACTCTTTGGTAAAGAGTATGCATGTTGGGTCCCCGCAATTTCTGTGAACTGTCGATCGCCGTTGACCTTCGATCTGAGCTTGAAGCGATCCCTGAAACGCAAGGAGCGCATGGGACTGCGTAATCTTCAAGGAGATCAAGATAATAAGAGATAGCGCTTTTAGGACTGCAGACGAAATCCAGGAGATGAGCCCATAGGAGAAGCAAAGGTCAAATCCTTCGAGTACTAAGAAATCTTCTAAGTCGGAAGAAATCGGAAGCTCAAGAGGAAGAGCGATAGTGGCTATTGAATCACAGTTCAAAGGATCAACAACTGTCTTATTAGAGAAAGGTGCACGAGCCTTAGCGCCTTGTACATGTAGGAGAGAGAACCTACCAAAGTTCCGAAGTCCTGAATTAGTTTGGGACCGTCCATCATCAAGGAAGATAGGTGGTGAAAGATCCACAACTCTGGAAGTTTGTGGACGAAGAGGAGGTCAAATAGCCGAAGTAGGATCCTGACCGTTGATCACTAGGAGATACGTGTTAGCATATCTGTAGCTTCGGAAAATCTATTCGAGGGTTTTTAGTTGAGATTCGAAACACTAGAAGCCTGAATAACCGAAGTGTCGAGAGCCGTCGATCTGTGAGGGGACTCTTGTCAACAGATCGCGAGCTCAAGGTAAATTGCATTGGAGATTCTCAATTGAGAATTGAGATTTTCGAAGCCCGAAGGGTCGGAGAGACGAAGTAAAATCTCAACTGTCTGATCATCCGAAGCAAATCTGAACCGTCAGATCATTCGAAGTAAAACTCAAGTGTCAGATCACCCAAGTGAATCTGAGCCGTTAGATATTGTGAGCTCAGGAGGAGGCAACTTTAAGACTTGAGATTTTCGAATCCTGGAGAGCCAAAAATCCGAAGTAAACTCAATCGTCTGATCAGTCGAAGTGAATCTGAATCGTTAGATCGTCCGAAGTAAATATCAGGCGTCAGATCACCTGAAGTGAATCTGAGCCATCAAAGTTCAAAAGAGACGTGGCATGAATTTGTGGACTTCGGGTAAAGTCCCGAAGTAATTCATAGCCGTTAGATCAAGAGGAGGCATGGCGTGAATCTGTGGATTGCGGGTAAAGTACTGAAGTAATTCATAACTATTAGATCAAGAGGAGACATGGAGTGAATCTGTGTACTCTGGGTAAAGTCCTGAAGTAATTCATAGCTCCATATCAAGAGGAGACGTGGCGTGAATTTGTGGACTGGGTAAAGTCTCGAAGTAATTCATAACCATAAGATCTAAGGGATACGTGGCATTGATCCATGCACTCTGGGTAAAGACCCAAAGTAATCTTCGATCATCAGATCAAGTGGACACGCATCAATGGATTATAGCCTTCGGATAAAATCCATTGGGAAAAAGGGTGAAGTTTGAGATTTGAGATCTCAAAAGTCTAGAGACCCAAAGGAGATATCGACCGTTGATTGAGAGGAGGGCTACATGATCGTTGATCTAGTTGAAAGGTCAAAAACCCGAAGTAGAAGTAGGGTCATTGATTTAGGAGGACATGTGTCCGCATATCGTCAATTCCGGAAGATAGATGTACGGAGGAAAGCAGGGTTTGAGATTTGAAAATTTCGAAGTCCGGAATCACGAAGGAGATCACATCCGTTGATTTAGGAGGGACATATATGGTCTGTGGATTTGAAAAGGGCAAATTTGAACCGTCAGTTCAGAAAGTACTGTCAAGATCGGGAGATCGATGGTCCCGTAGCATTACAGGGATCAGAGGTGCACGGATTTTAAAAAGTTGAGGGAGGGCCGCAATCCAAACCCTGGTTTTGGAGAAAGGACACATGGAGGCTCGAGGAGAATTGCAGGCCGAAAAGTAGTTTGGTTTCAAACAGCCTTTGGTTTCCCCCGCAATTGTGTGTTTGTGTGAGGTCATAGCCCAAGGTCACATCCGAGGAAGGGCCAAGAGAAAAGGGGCTAACGCCAACTCCGAGACTTCCCTGAAGCACGAAGGAGAAGGTCGCGGGTATCATAAGAATTGCACCAGAAGCCGAAAGGGCTTATGTTTGATTAAGAGGTGAGACTATTAAGGTCTCAAAGTCTTGTTTGACTTAGAGAATTGGAGAACCTTGACCGGAGGGTCGGGCTGAGTCCCAGACTTCCCAAAATAGGAATCGTAGAGGGAAAGGATCTGTTCCTATAAGGGGGACATTTTTTTTTTTTTTTTCGCCCCATCGTGGGTGTGTTACAAAAGAGGAGACATGCCGACTCTTCTCACAAAAGAAAGGTGAAAAACAATATCGATTCAACTATGCTACCCTATGACCTTGAAAGGTCCTTTCGCCTAGAATTCCATTGGAAGCCCTGGTAGGCGAACCCAAACTGGGATTTCATCAAATCTCACACGTCTGACATTGAACAAGGGAGTCCACATGTTAATAAAAACTAGGGTGGAGTCTATACTCCAGTTGCTCCTTAAAACCCATTGAGCATGCTTGAGGTTTCGAAAAAGGAAAGCAAACAAGCCCCCAACCAGGGAGATCACAGTTGGAGAGTACCCCAACTGATTTACCCAATTTTTGAGCACCCATTCTTTCAAACTTTTCACTATAAAGTGAATACCAAAGCCCTTCCCACTACAACCGTCTCGACCATCTCCAAAACCTTGTTCATCTGTACGTCTTCGCCCAACACTAGCTTGATTAATTTCCCCTTGGATTTAATTCATTTATTCACCCTACGCTTGAATTGAGAGCTATCCTTTGATTCAGAGCTCGCGACTACCCTCCTGATCTGAATCTTACTCAGTGTTTGCTTCACTATCCCTCTTCTCCTTTGCACCCTCTGGTTCACAACCTTCCCTAAGGTCTTCCAGCCCAATCAGTGACGTGATGAGACCACTGTCACATTGTGAAAACCCTCCATCCTTTTTAGTAGGAAAGGATCCCAACTCAAAGGGAAAAACACTCCACTGATGCGGCTAAGATGATGTAACACAAACTTGTTCTCAAACCAGAGCAGTGAATGACGGGGAGAAAAAGAGGGTTCCTGTCCCTATCAGGAACTAAGGGAGATCGACTTCTGCTATAACCTCCAAAAGAGCCTTCACTGTGTCCTTTTCTATTGGGGAAGATGAAAATGAAAAACCCACAAAGGGTGATTCCAACCCTAGGCCCTATGAATCCCATATCCGCGTCGCGTGTGTTGAATCAGGGTTCGAGACCCATGCAGATGTCACATGGGAAGGAGAGAAAGTTCCTCTCAAGCCTGTAGCGAGGGACCCCAAAAAAGGTTCGGAAGCAGTAAACTCACCAACGACAGATAGTCTTGAACCTCACGAGGAGCAAAGAAAGTAGCTAACTCCATCTAACACCCAACTGGCATCGCCCAAATTTCCTGACCTAACAAAGGATCCTCGAAATAGTCCATCAGTTCCTCTTCTTCCATCCTCCTATCCAAATCATA
>SNQJ01S0215820.1:0-15535 GCA_010110895.2 Picea sitchensis | reverse complement strand
CGTGAGATCTAGGAGAGTTTCACGGAGGTTAGACTTGGAGTCCTTCGGCACTCCAACTATTCATAGGTTTGAAGGTGGTTAAAGAGAAGGATTTTCGAAGTCCCGAAGCTACGAAGTGAATCTACGTTGTCGGTATCGAGGAGGATACGTGGAAGAATATCTGAGAGTTCGAAAGAAACAATTTTGGAATATTTTTGTGGAGAAAAGATAAAACTTCACGAAGTCACGAAGAACGAAGTGAATCTGGACTGTTAGATCCAGAATAACACATGGCGGAGATCCACGTGATTTAAAGGAAAGAACTTCGGTGAAAAGTGCATGTGGAGTATGCAGAACCACCAAAGTGCGAAGTAGCGAAGTATATAGGAGACTTCGATCTAAGGATGACACACGTAAATAGATCAAGGACTTCTAAGAAAAGAGAAAAGAGAAGGCAGAGTCATTGACTAGAAGTCACCCAAAGCTCCAAAAAGGTAAGAAGATGAATCCTAGCCATCAAATTGTGTGGACACATGGTGCCATCTCATTCACTTCGATGATAGAGCACTTCGATGAAAAGTCACTTCGGCGCAAGCAAAGGGTGAAGGCATGAAAATTCCTGAAGTCCGAAGTGTTGAAATCCATCGGAGCGGTCCGTTGGAAAAGGATGCGTGATGCTCGATCTAGAGCATCGCGTAGAAAGTACTTCGGGGAAAATAGACTTTGGAATGTTCAAAACTCCTGAACGTCGAAGCTCTGAAGTAAATCTTAGTTGTTGGTTGTAAAATGGTCATGGACCATAGATCTGGTCCAGGAGAGTTCATCAATTTAGATTTCAGGTAAAAAGGGTTCAGCTGCAATCAAAAGCAGCGAAGCTCGGATTCACAAAGCGGATCACAGTCGTTGGTTGTAAGCGGAGTGTGAGTCGTAGATCTGGCTCAAATGTTTTCTCTGATTTGGAGATCGGGGAAAAATGGGTAAGTTGCATCCAAAAATGCCGAAGCTTGAACTTGTGAAGGGAGGTGGCCCAAGGTCATAGCACGTGGTCATATTGGAGAAGATTCTAGCACAGGATCTAGTACTCGTAAGTTGGTGTTTCTAGAGGTGCCAGAAGACATATGTGTGGGTAATTTGAGCGTGTGGGGTTCATCAAGGGACCTGTGTTTAATTGTTTCCAATGTCTATTAGAGGTTTGAAGAGCCAATCCATCTTAGTGTTTTGAAGATCCTTGACCGGGAGGTCAAGCAGCCCCAAGGAGAGAAGGGGGGTCTGCGTCATCATCAAATTATAATTTGTGAAGGAGATAAACATGAGACAACAATTCAGACAAAGTACTTGGTTTACACATTGAATGGTTGGTCATGCCATTTAGATTAACCAATGCCCTAAGTACAATCATGAGATTAATGAACTAAGTGTTGAGATCTTTCCTTGGTAAAATAAATAAGAACACCTTGGACACATCAAACGAGTGTTATAAACATTGAGAAAGAGAAACTCATAATTAACTTGAAGAAATATGAATTATTCAAGAAAGAGTTAATTTATCTTGTATTTGTTGTGGAAAAAGATGGTTAAAGGATGGATGATAAGAAGGTGAAAGTGAATTTGGAGTGGCCTACACCTCATAGATTTGCAAAGATAAGAAGCTTTCATGGGATTTCTAACTTTCACAAGAATTCCATTATGAGATATAGCATAATATGTAACAAACACACAAATGTGCATGAATGGAAAAGAGTTTCAATGGAATGAAAAGGAAAAATATATTTTTGAGTTGCTAAAGAAAAAGGTGACAAAAACACTAGTGTTTGTGTCTGTAGATTGTCTGAAAGTCTCCCAAGTGGATTGTGGTGAAGAAAATTGGATATTGGACTTGTGTTGATCCAATTGGGAAGATCGATAACATATTTTACCTAGAAGCTAAATGAAGAAAAGAGAAGTACTTTACTTGTGATCTTCAATTTTATGCTATAGTGCAAGCTTGGAAACATTGGAAGCATTAATTATTGTTGAAAGAGTTCATATTTTTTACATGTCATTGAGATTTGAGGTTTATTAACAATGATAGTAATATAACTTGGTGGCATATCAAGTGGTTAGAGTACTTTTATTTTGAGAATTTTCCAAATAATTTGATATTTAACCGACATTTAACATATCAAATTTCTATCATGAGTTCAAGAGAAGCAATGCAAATAATGTGGTTGATAGTGAAGAGGAAGAAGATAATGAATAATAATTGGTAAGACAAATTACCAAAGAGAATCCCAAAGAAGATCGCAAAGGTATTTGAGGAGAAAGTGATGAATTCAATGAATGTTAATTACAAGTGTTGTTTAGTAAGGTGTAAATTAGATACACTCATTGAAGAAGTGACATGGATTCCAGAAGAAATTTTATGGAAGTTGAGTCATGTTATGAGGAAAATCACTCTATGGCATGGGGTATACCACAATAGATGGAATGACTACAGAAATCAACTTTAATCCCAAGTATGCTATATCAATGAAAATGCTAACGAGACAAGATAAATATCCTACCTCGTCCAGACATTCGATGAAGACCATCGTTGAGCATGCAATTCAAAACTCTATACATGAAACTTGTCCTCAACAACCAAGATATGCAAGCATATGGTGATAATATATAATGTTAGCATATAAAATAGAATAATCCATTAACATACATGATAAATACGCCCATGGAATAATAATTCAAATATTTGCAAGATATCAATTGGATAGGAAAAGAGTATTTCTATTAAAATAATCAACATAAGTATACAAGTGACAAAATTTTGTGTCAGTGCGTCTCGAAACCGAGAAACTAAGTTCCTTCCAGCTGGGCCTCCACCACTTCAATCCTCCACCAAAGGAAAGCTCATATATGGGAGACAATGAGGTTCTCCATCAAAGAGGGAACATCTTGGGGGATGAATAATGTGTTCATACTTTAAAGGACAAAAGGGATGCAGACTCAATGTGAAGTGAAAATTTCTCCAAAGTATCTTTGCTCTCAAAAGTTGAATTATCTCCTCTTACATGGCTTGGATCTGTCTGAATTTATAGCTTTCAAATGGAATTGAAGGGTCGATTCAGAAATTTTTCAGTATATGGAATTTCAAGGATCATGAATCTCATGACGTGACATGGAAACCCGACACAATTTTTAATTTTTAGCACCAAATCTGATGTACGCGGGTTGTAGTGGTCCAACCTGCGTATACGCATTCTGTTTAACTGGTAGGGAGTGTATATGTGGAAAAATATGATTTTTTGGCTCCGAGAAGTACAAACGGGGACTTCAAGTCTACATACTAAAATGGAAAGGCCATCTTAGCAAGTTGCATGGGGTGAGGAAAAATTGGTTGTAACAAATGCCCCTTAATGTGTGAAGTCAGAGGAGTATCTGTGATGGTCGAAATAAATTATAATTCCCAGAAGTGGAGTAATGGAGACTCAGCTGGAAGAACTAGTTTCCCATGAGAATATTACAATCCATGATGATTTTGTACAGATGGCTACCAATTTGAATTACACTGCAGATCCATGTGGAAATATACCAAATAGTTGTTCATGGCCATGAATAGGCAATACAATGTAGACACATTCCATAGGTTGTCATAGTCACGAACAAGGACTAGTGGAAACTAGTCTCAAAATCAAACTAAAGATATTTGTATACAATGGAGTACAATATGATCTCCCATGATCATTGAATTCATATAGGTACTTGTCCAATGAACGATAGAAACAACTCAGGAAAGCTGCTACTATAAAATGTTGTCTTCATGTCTTCTACACGGTCTGCCAAAGGTGCAAGTATACATCATGTGAATAGAGGAGTTGAGGTCGAACACAATGAGACTTCGTTTGATTATTGGTAATTAAGGTATATCGTTAACAAACATGAGACAACCTACCGATAATAAAAGCAGGTATCAAGGCATCGAGTACATTCTTACAAGTGTGAATAAAGGTGTTGATTTCAAACACTTGAAGAATCCATTGATCAGGATACATTTATGTATTCCCAACTGTCAATGGAGGGAGAACCTGCCACTAATCACTGCAAGCCTCTAGGTACACATAGAACTCTAGGCCTCATTTCCAGAATAGATGAGTTGAAGTCGATGGAAGGAGACCCATTGAAAGGAGAGAATTAAGGAATCTCTCATTAGTTAGCACGAGGTATAAAGCAATATCTTGATGATTTGGAGGAACTGGGACGAAGAGGATGTTCACGAACCAACAACCCTGTGCATCTTTTGCATGCACCAAATGCAAGTAGTGCATGAAAAAGACCCTCTAAATAGAATCCATAAGCAAGACTTCTGATAAAGGTGAGGAAACCACCAATAAGGATAATGTAATCCAAGGCACTGCAAAAATCCCAATGTGTGAATAGATTTATTACTGTCAAACACAAGGGAAATGCCCCAGTCATCGACTAATGAGGAGATGTCGATTGTTGGGTTCAAGGTTACCTACCCATAATGAAATTAGGACTAGGATGCATGGTAGGACTATAGCTTCATGTAAATCTAAGACACATAGAGGGTATGGACGACATGCAAAGTCAAGAGTTATGAGGAATGGATAACATAGGCTTATAGACTTCCCTTGAACAAGAGCATGAGACATATGAAGGACTCTGGCAACATAGACTTAATGATGAAACTTTGTGATGAAAGAGACATCAATCAAATTCTCCATAAGGACGGGAAGAATAACCAGTTGAAGGAGTAAACTCTAAGTAATGAGATCAGCTTCCTAAGGTCATGCTAAACCCAAAATATGGATGATAATGGACTCAAAAGTTTGTTCTATGTTCAAAGGCGACACAATTGTTGCTGATATAAGATAATATTATTTTCCCACCCGTCTGTTTTAATTTTTTCATAAGCAAATGAATGTTATGATACAGAGGAGGAAATGAGTGTCTCGTGTAAGCCAGTTGGTCCAAACAGTGGAACATAACTATGCTCAATGCAAGGAAGTGCATGCAGGGCATGGAGACTCAGGGGAATGTTTCCTCTTAGGGTATAGGGTTTCAAGCTACAAAGGATATAAACAAGGCTCTAATTAGCTGGTGATGCAAATTGCTAAGGTAATAGGATCATAATGAGAAAGAGGGAACCGACAATAGGCTCAATACTACAAGGAGGATGAAGTGAAATTACAACTTAACTCCAAAAAATGTCATTTTTCATAAATTTAGTCCCCTAGGCCCGAAAAATTATAAAAAAATACCTAGGAGAACTCTTCCAGCTAATGTTGACTAGAGCATTCATTTTTCAAAATTAGTCTACTTGGTCCGAAAAAGGGTTAAACTTACACCAAATAGAGTCTTTTCAAATCCATTTAACGAGTGTGAAAGAGACAAGTTCACCCGGCAATGCTTTTTCTTTTGAGAGAGTCAAAAAAGAGCTTAAACAAGAATCAGCGAGACTCCCATAGGTGAAGGTAATAATTCTTATGAGTAATAATATGAGGTTTGAACGCAAAGTCATATCAAAACTATCAGGGACTCCCGGTACTATGGAATAACTTATGCATAGGCAACAAATCACATAAAGGATCAAACTAGGGAACACATGTTTGGTAAGCCTCTACCACTTAATAACGACACTTATAGTAGCAGTATAAAGGTTCTGTGTCACTAATAAATGGGTTCGTACCTAAGGCATATGGATCATAGCCATAGGAAAATGAAAATATGCAAAAATGGATTGAGAACCTATCATATATGTTAGGGATGGAAAATACATGCCGAATTCATGAATGGGCGAAGTGACGCTAGAAACCGCAAAAATCCTTGGACAAAACCATGAAAAATAACTCCTTCCACTGCACTATTAGTCCACTAGGTCAAAAAAATAGCATAAACTACATAAAGTGGATACAAATTTTCTACTAATAGTAAAAATAACCAATTTTACCATATCTTTTGAGCTTTTTACCCACATAGTGCATTTTGGACCAATTTTCCCACGATATTCAAGTTTCGATTGTGGGAGATATGATCAAAAAAATTGACAACTGTCTGGACCAAGTAAGTGCCCCTCCCCTCCTCTTCATTTCTAGTGGCTTAAATTTCAAATTAAGTCCTCATTTTTTGAGCATTTGAGGGTGCAACATACAAATCAAGGTCTACGCAAGCTATAGTTTATCGGGTCGCAAATATGGAGACATTTACATGGGAAAAGAAAAGCCTTCCCATTTATATGTGGCCCTACACGCAATTGTTAACACTACGGACCGCGTACAAGTCAGCAAACGAGTTTTTTCATGGATTTAACTCAAAAAATGGTTTTCCTTTTGCATGATGGTGCTTGAATGGAGAGAGAGGGAACATGAGGTGGTATATGCAGTAGTGGAAAGATATGCGGGAGCCCAAATGGATCTAAAACGATGTGGCTTATACAAATTTTGGGCTCTCAAAGGGTTGAGGGATCAAGTGAGGTTACTCCAAATTCTAGTAAACTTTTGGGATCCGAAGACAGAGGCCTTCAATCTCGATGGGAAACCATTGAGAATTGAAGTAGATGAAATTTACTTTCTCACATTATTGTCTCATTGGGGTGAGGTGTTGAATCTCAAAGACCAGGGGGTTGGGGATGGTATGAACATAGAGGATAACATTTCCACCCATTGTATTGTAGGCATAGATAAAGTATGGATCCAACTCCCCATCGGGACGATCAAAGACTTGATTTTGAAGATCGACATTCTTGTCCTTACACGGGTCTCTAGGTTGGCCTCGTTGCACTAGGCTTCAATGCCACTCATGTTCTACACAGTGGAGGGATTTCGACCCATGGTTAATGATTGGTGTACCTCACTAGTGACTAACATGAAGAGTCAGCTAACAGATTGCAAACAAGGGAGAAAGAGAAACTTTGGGTTTTCATCTATATTGTGTATTTTTTTCTTTGAGTGGGTTCCAGGTTTGAGCCCTAGAGTGGGTATCATTCCACATGGACCGTGTGATCCAACCATGTAATGGTGGATCGACATGATGAGGTTGTTAGGATGTGGTAGGGTACCAAACCCCTACAATGATGAGTTCTTCTTCTGGTGGCATCGACATGTGATAGACATATATGACTACCCTTATGATTGGATCAACTATAGGAAGCATCCGAATATTTCTCTGCCACTAAGCTCTACCTATGATGATATAGGTATGCAATTTTTTTTTAATATTTCATTCTTTTGTGTTTTTTCAAAAAATAAAAAACACAAATATTTTTGTATGGTATCAAGTATTAACAATTGGCTTGTCATGCAGATGTAGGTATGTGACGACCAGATGGATTCCTAGGACATCGACGAATGAATTGGGGGGATGAGCACGCAGGAGGCAATGCAGATAGAGTGCTAAAAAAGATGCAGGGGAACCTGTCTTGTTTGATGCACAAGATTCCTATGGCTCAGGTGGAGGATATACCAGAGGCTATGCAGCAGCAGGTGGTGGGTGTGCCCCGTGCGTGGTTGCAACTCTTCCAGCGTCTCACAAACGTTGTATGGTGCTATCATGATACGCATCCGGTGCCACAGGCATAGATTCCATGGTCATTATATATATCGTTCGTATATGTATTTTGAGGGTGTGAGCGCCATTTTGTACTATGACACCATACTTTTTGAACAGATGAAATATAAAAACATTGGTCCTCGGCTTTACTTATATATGTTAGAATATGTACATTGATGACTGTGTTTTCTTTACTTTAGTTATGTGACAAATTCCAATCTAAAACATAATTAGTGTATGCATCAGATACATAATTAGAACTTCTAGGTATGTGATTATAAGTAATAAAATGAAAGTATCGTTCCAAAATTTGTACCCATAGGAATCGTTGAAGTAGAGTAGGGTTTTGCACATGGTAATTGTCGTTTAACTTACATACGAATAATTGGGAGTCCATGTGAACCTATAAAGATTGAACACCATGTGAAATGGCGTCATGTAATATTTCTATAACGGTACTATACTTAGCCACATTATTCATCGATGGCTCCATACAAACGCCACATGATGACACCAGCTGGCCCTCGGGTGAGTAAATGACCCACGCAGAGGAAGCCATGTTTTGTGTATGGCGACTGGAACTATCTGCGAATCGTAATAAAAATGAAGACTTTGTTGACATCTTCCAACCAAGTGAAAACCTAATAAGCAATCCAGTGACATAAAGGAAAATATATATATACATTAAGATACACTAGTATAAAAAGAGTCACGCCCAAGCTTGACGTCTCAAGCGTAATATATTTTCAGGTAGAACCCATTTCTGGGCTTAACCAACATATTCCCTTCATAATCTTCCAATTCGTAGCATTCTTTTTATAAAACACGTCACACGATATAAGGACCATGCAACATGGGGTTGAACTTGCCTACCCCCAACGGTCCTTTGTATTGGTCATACAAGAGGACCAAGTCACCCTCAGCGTACTTTTGAGGATAGACAAACCTATCATACTAAACCTTAACACATCGTTTATTCGCTTCAATAGAAGTAAAGGCATCTCAACGTTTCTCATCTAGGTGATTTAAGTGTAGGAGGCATTCTTCGAGATCATAAGTGTTAGGTAGGAACTTCATTGCTAATTTAAGGGAAGGGATTTTGCATTCAATCGGAATGATTGACTCCACACCCTGTACTAACTGAAAAGGAGAAAAATTGGTAGAAGTATTAACCGAGGTTCGATATGCCCAAAGAACAGGGAAAAGCATTAGATTCTAGTTAGATTTACTCTGAGTGATATTTTTTTGAAAGATGGTGTTGAGAGATTTGTTCATAGCCTCTACTTGTCTATTTTCCTGGGAATAATAAGGGGAAGAATGACCATGCTTAAACCCCATTTTTGATGCTAACTCTTTCATCATTTCATTCTGAAAGTGACTTCCATGATCAAGGACAATCTCCCTTGGGTTTCCAAACCAGGATATAATTTGGATGAACACGAAAAATGTTGCATTCTTACCATCGTATTTCAAGGTAGGCATGGCCTATGCCCATTTAGTGAACATAATCCATAAAATCCACCCCCCACTTGGTGAAGGGACCGATGGTGATGACTGGGTGAAGAGGGGATGGATGCGAGTGCATTTTCCAAGAGAACACCTGACAAGGGTGACACTTATTGACTGCTTCAAAACAATATTTAAAAATTGACGGCCAAAAATAACCATCTCACAATATTTATGGGGTTGTTTCAAGCCCAAATAGATGACCACTACAAGCCCCACTATGACAGTCATTAAGAACAGACTCAGCTTCCTTGTGATTCAAGCAATGACGCAAGACATTATCCACTCCTCGACGATACAAATATACATAAGCATATGGTGATAATATATAATGTTAGCATATAAAATATCATAATCCATTAACATACATGACAAATATTCCCATGGAATAATAATTCAAATTTGCAAGATATAAATTGGACGGGAAAATAGTATTTCTATTGAAATAATCAACAGAAGTATACAAGTGAAAAAATTCCATGTCAGCATGTCTCAAAACTAAGAAACTAAGTCCCTTCCAGATGGGCCTCCACCACTTCAATCCTCCACCAAAGGTAAGCTCATATATTGGAGACAATGAGGTTCTCCATCAAAGAGGGAAGAGCTTCGGGGATGAACAATGTGTTCAGAATTTAAAGGACAAAAGGGATGCAGACTCAATGTGAAGCGAAAATTTATCCAGAGTATCGTTACTCTCAAAAGTTGAATTCTCTCCTCTTCCACGGCTTGGATATGGCTTAATTTATATCCTTCAAATGGAACTGAAGGGCCAAGTTGGAACGTTTCTAGTATATGGAAGGCCAAGGATCATGGATCTCATGATGTGACATAGAAACCTGACACAATTTTTAATTTTGAGCACCAAACCCGATGTACGTGGTTTATAGTGGTGCAACCCACATATACACATTCTGTCTAACTAGTAGGGTGTGTATATGTGGAAAAATATGATTTTTTGGCTTTGGGAAGTATGAAATGGGACTTCAAGTCTGCATAGGGAAATGGAAAGGTCATCTTAGCAAGTTGCATGGGGTGTGACAAAATTAGTTGTAAAAAGTCGAGAAGAAGAGATTGAGAATGAGAAAGGAGGTGTAGAGTCAACATGAGGATGCATGTTTATTTTTCAACAAGGGGAAATTGATGTAGGAGGATTTATGAAATAAAAATACAAAAATGTTTGACAAAGTCAAGGTGAACTTGGGAAGATATTGATCCTATACTCATCTCTTCAATTAACAAAGTTAGAATATTTTTCATAGGATGGAGGAAGTCGAGATGAAATCAAAATAACGATAATGGGAGCAAGGACCATCCAATATACTAGAGATCAATAACATAGGTGTTTTCATGTCCCCAAGGTGCTCCTTGCATCATGCACCTCTTGAGGTTATGTGACACCGTGATGTTTCTCACCTGGATACTTGGAAACACTAAGAATACTTCATCCATATACTTCATCCAGACTACGCCTCTTCACCTAGAGCATACCTATACTCTGGTCTAGGATATTGATCAGTCACACTCTTGCTCTAGTGAAACTCTTGTATACTTAGACAATTGTTAATTGATTTAACTCTTTGTCATATTTAAGTATACATCCATGAACATGATAATCCAAGAGAAAAACAATGAAATAGACAAGAGTAAAATATGTATAGTGTAGGTGACACAAACTATGCCCAACACCCGGCTAAGTCTTTGTTATTGTAGAATAGTTACAAACATGAGCACTAATAGCTCGAATTACAATAGGATGGAATCAAATGACTCTCCTCACATAACCAAGAAACTCATGCACAGATAGTTACAAGTATTCTTTGTCTTAATAGTCTCTACAACCACTTGCATCACACCTAAAACATTCCCCCATCCGCAAACTTGTTGTCTCTTTGTTTCCACAAACTTCCTTGATTTCAGTTCTTCCTCACACATGCCTCCAACATACCTTCATTTCTAGACTTAGCCAAAATCATCCCAAGAGAATATTTCCCATATCTGTCCAATGAATCCACCTCAAGGAAGAAAAAATCCTCCTAAGTGGAGTGACTTGGCTCCCTCAGGGAGCTCTGTTGGACATTGGGTTCAGCATTTTCCGCAATTTTCGCGACATGGGTTAACCCCCTCTCGTGGATGCTAAATTTGGTTATTGTGGTGGAGACTAACGCCTATGGGTGTTGGTCTAAAATAAATCATAGTCCAACAAGTGGTATCATAGTGACAGGTCTCGAGTTTGAAACTCACCTGACATGCGTTGGGTGTTGGTTGTGGAGCCTGATTATCTTCCTGATTCAGAGATATTTTTTTTTAGCCGTTTTTATACACCGTGAAGATTGTATACCCAGGAATATTGTACACCCCTCCACATGGGAGAGTTGCAGGGAGGTATTTCCCCCCATGCCGGGTCTGGGGGGTTAGGGGAAAAGAAGGCCCCTGAAGGAAAAATTTCCTTGTAAATCTATAATGTAATTTCATAGTAAATTTGGAACGTTCATTATAAGGTCACATATCTTATGGTATAAGTTATGTTAGGGTTTTTTTCCCTAGAAGGAAACTCTCTTTTATGAGGGAATTGTATTGTAGCTATGTATCATTGCGAATATTGTATTCTGAGAGAGGAGACTGTGAGAGGAAGAAGAGGAAGTTAAAGCGAGTGTGATGTAGGTTGTATCCCTTTATTTTTTGGATAATGAAAAAGAAAGGACTTGAAAATTTATCTGGTGGACGTAGACCACACTGGGTGAACCACATATATCTATGTCTCTATTGTATTTTGTATCTTCTATGTTTTATTTCCGCATTTGTATTATTTTATTTCTCCATGATCCTATTTTTCAACACTGGGGGGGAGATTGTTGGACATTGGGTTCAATGCTTCCCGCGATTTTCAGAAAATGGGTTAACCCCCTCTTATGGATCCTAAATCTGATGATTGTGGTGGAGACTAACACCTGTGGGTTTTGGTCTAACGGAAATCATATTCCAACAAGCTCTCCCTCTTCGTCTACCTCAGAACCACAAAGCTTTATTTCTCTCCTTGTCCTCCAAGTTTTTTCAAGCTTCCTTCTTTGGTTGTGTTCCCTTGCTCTTATATGGAATCCAAAGGTCACTTGTGTGAAACATCATCTCTATTGGGTGTGTTTCACCTCTTTGTGAATCATCACACTCAACTGACCAACGTGCCCTTCTTTGGACCCAATGTGCCCATATATCTCATGTGCCCATCAACTGAAATGCCTCTTGGACCGGCATGCCCCATCCATATAACTGACACATTGTCTTGGGTGCACGATCCCCTTAGGTGAGTCGAATAAACTCTCCTAAGTTCACCCCCCATGCCTTGGATGATTTTTCTATTTGGTGGAGAACCCAAGTCTTTCCCTTGAACCTTTATCAAATTGTCTATCATTTGGCTTATGTCATAAGGAAATTTGGGTGGAGTCTCCCCTTGTCACATCGTGCACCCAAGGAACCCAAAATATCCCCTATATGAAGACGTGTGTCTCCTCATTCACACCGAGCATCTCACCTGCTTGATTTCCTCTAGTTTGGTTTGTGGTGGACGGGTGCATGCCCAAGCTCAGAATCGCAGGCCTTACATCCTCCCCCACCTAAATTCATTCCCTTTCTCAAAAAAATCCACAAAATAAGTGATCTCATAGTCTCTACCCAAAATTGTGCCTCTGCTACAACTAAGTCTGATAAAAACCCCAAGTTTCATGCCAACTAGAAACCCCAAAATTATGTCAAAGTGGAAAACTCAAGTTTCCTTGCAAGTGGAAACCCCGAGTTTCTTACTTGTAATGAAATTATCCACAACTTGTGAAACCAACCACACTTCCCTCTAACCCAAATTTGTGTGTGACCAAATTTTCCAAAATGATGGAAAGATGTCTTCTCCCCAACTATGTTTGCAATGTTTAAGTTTTCATTGTCCCACTGTGAGGATCACCCTCCATTTCACCATTGCTTCCACCCCAACTATTGTTGCAACCTCAACAAAAACCTCTAAAATTTCTAAGTTTTGAACTTCAGTGAACTTGCTTCTGCTCCTGTTCGAGCAGGAAATTTTGGGAGTTAAGAACAATAAGCAAGGAAGAGTGGGCCAAAGGTAACAACACATGCCGGAAAATAAGGAAGACTAGTGCGACAAAGGAAAAAGGAAGGAGCACACCGAGAAAGAAGGAATTCAAAGAAAGGATCAAGACCAACCACACAAAAGGAAGTTGGAATGTGGACAAGTGGAGTCCACTTAGAGTTAGTCTTTTGGAGTCATAATGTAAGGGTTTAACCCATTTTTGTATTATAAATATGATGTATGAGGTATATAGGAAAATAAACACACATATATTGGAATGAGATACCCTAGAACTTGTGCACGAAGAGTCTATTTTGGAGAGTCCTTTTTTATTTTGAGTCTTTGTTGAGAGTTGCGGAGATTAGGTGGAGTTGATGTTGATATGTAACTAAGGTTCAGGTCACAAGTTGTGGAGTTTGGTGCGACGCGGGTCCACCTCACTAGTCATACTCATTTCTATGATGTAATGCACGCAACACTATTTTTATGAAGAAGAATAAATAAGAAGAATATATTTGTGGATGTATCCCCAGGGGAGATGAACCACAGTAAAACCCTGTGTTGCAATGTGTTTGAATGTGCTCCATTTTTTCTTCATTTATGAATAGATGAATGAATAGGTTTATTTATAGCGGGCACTAGACCATGTATGACATAATAGATGTTAGTAAATGGATAAAGTAGTAGATCTGATGAATGTCATGTTAGAATACATGTTGAGGTATGAACAAAATAAGAATAACATCCCCAACCCCTTCCTTGATTACAAACACTTGCATCATGCAATCACCCATAATCCATCTCAGGTGAGACTATGTTGTGCACTATGTGCATAGTGTTGCCTTCTATATTACCATAGGGTTCGATGGTGAAAAGGATTTTGTTGGAGAACTAAGGTATAACCCGAGTCAGCCCATACATCCAACAAATGCTTCTGGATCAACCACAGTATAATTAGGGACCTCAGTATAATACACCACACAGAGATGATCAGGGTAACAGAGGAGGTGATAGTGGAGGAAGAGTATTTGGAGGAGGTTGAGAACCAGTAGTTTGTCATAACTGTCAAAAGCATGGAGATTATGCAAGAGATTACCCATTAACACCTGCGACATGTATGTATTGTCATGCAGTAGAAAATGAAATGGAAGACTTTCTGATATTGTTGATAAAGATACAAGAAAAGAGAAACCAAAATAATCATAATGTGTAATGGATTGTTGTGGAATATAGGGAATAGGACAGAAAGAAGATCCATATAGTGACTCGAGGTGTAGCTAATATAGGTGATGATGTAGTAAAACAGAGCCAGGATATACACCAGTGGGTAAGGAAGAATGTAGAACCTGAGCATAAATTTGATGCATGCAAAGAAAAAGAGATATTCAAGGAATATAGACAAGATATTTTGAAGGAAAACATTGCATCTACCTCAGGAACAAATCCAGTATATGATGTACTAGTGTATGACATGCCTCCCTTATTTGATCAGACCAACAAAGAATGGCATTCAAAGAAAGTAAGTAACTTAAGAAACTTTTTGGTATCTTGTGTCAAGTTATTAAATGATAAGTCATCTCTACAAGTATTAAAAATATGTTAGAAAAGTGTAATGTTGGGGATGACGGGGTGAAGATAGTAAATCAGGTCCAAAGGAAGAGAAGAAAAAGTAGGGAATTGAGGTTAAATGCAAACATTGGATATTTCAATATGGGATATATCATACTAGACTTAGGGTATGAATTCAATGTTATGCCAAAGAAGACATGGGAAGCTATGGGAGAACCTCAATTAGGGTATTCACCTATTCATTTGAAGTTATAAAATAAACATAGAGTGGTGCCACTAGGAATATTGAAGGGGATATCAGTAGATCTAGATGGTATACACACCATGGCATATTTTGAAGTCATTGACATTGTAGATAATACTACAATATATCCAACATTGTTGGGATTGGATTGGGATTTTGATAACCAGGAAATCATCAATTTGAAGACAAGAAAGATGATTTTTGAATCTAGAGAATACATATTTAATGCACCTTTGGACCCCTCGAAAGGAACAAGGTATGTGGAAACTATGGATAATATCCTTACAGAAGACATAAACCAACTTTACAGAACCACTGTGCGCGAGGAATATTATATCAACCCAAATGCATATGGAATGTTGAGTTGGAGGAGTATTATCTCTTGTGCTTCGGACTCTAACACGTGACTGGAAAATTGGCAGCATAGACTACATAAATTATCAACTAGAAGATGTGCCATAATGACACGCACGCTGAGATGGATTGGATCTGAGGTAAGAGAACCCCCACTTTTTATGGTCAAAGTAATCTAGAAGAATTTTTAGCAAAAAATGAATTAGAAATTTTGGAGAATCAAAGGTTATTATCTCTATAAATATCATTGAAAACCACACCTTCTC
>SNQJ01S0215817.1:0-15535 GCA_010110895.2 Picea sitchensis | reverse complement strand
GAAATGAGAAGGTTGGCTCGTGATGAGACCCCCTTTCCTTTGGCCATGCAACCAAAGGTCACTTCCCTGGTTTGGTGACCAGATAGTGGCAATGTCATACCGCTAAATACCTATGAACATAATGGGTCGGCTCGTGATGAGACCTCCCATCCTCTTGGTTAGGTCTTGTATTCATTTATTTCATTTTTTCTTAGGGTCCCTTAGTTTCTTATCGAGAGGCTTTTTATTGCCTTCTCGGGGATCCCCTGGGCGAAGCATCTCTAGGTTTTCATTTTCCTATGGCTTTTTATCTTTTACCAGCTGCTTTTACCTCCTGGGCCTTTAGCCCCTTCTTCCCACAAGACAAGATGTACCCTGGAAGGTCATCCTAACGGCCAGACTAGGGGAATGGGATGGATGAGCGGGGTATAAGATGGAAAAGTGATAAGATGGTGGGAGCGGATGATGGCTCTGCAAACCCCCCTTGGTTGCTAACCAAAACCCATGAATATCGGCTTGCTAAGTTGCCCCATCAATCACCCCAACAATGGTCAAGAGGATTAGTGTAAGATCGAAGCAGTCATCCGAAATGAAAGGAACCTAATGCATACATAAGAAGGTTATAATGATCAAATATGACACATACCATGATACCTCGGACCAATTACCTCATGGAGCAAGAGTCCTCTCTGATGCAAGTCCAGGCCGGTAGTGATGGAAGCTGGTACTGCTGACAGGACAAAGTTGGCTGAGAAGAAGAAACATGGGCCCTCCAGGGCCATGCTCAAGTCGCTCCTGCTCTCAGTACTCCATGTCTAGGACCATGTGGGCCTCGAGACATGATCTCCTAGTTATCCCTAAATATCGGGGATAACAGGAACCAATAGCAAGATCTGACCTTTATTAATATAATGAGAAAGAACCTGATACAAGAGTAAGGCCGATCTGGAATGCTCAACAGATGGCTCCAATAAGCACAATAGAAGCTGCTACAAAATGCTCCAAATAGAAGACTACAAGCCTCCAAAGGCTGAATACTCAATGAAGACCAATGCAAGAACAGATTTGAGCCATATGAAGTGCCAAACCCCCAAGCTGAAAGATGCCATGCCCTGCTGGAACACTGAATAGCCTCAACAATTCGGCCCTTCTGTCAAAGATGTCCAAACCCTTCGATGAATATGCCAAACTGTAGATCGGGCAAATGCAAGAACAACCCGGGTGCTCAAATCTCCAAGATCCCTCTCAAACTCATGGATCTAGCCTCCCTCCAAGGAATGGTGCGCCCCCTAGATGCCTGAAACCCTAGATAATTCGGCCTAGCTGAAGAAGCCTCCAAATGAGTCCAATGAAGATGCCAAACTGTAGATCGGGGTGTGTAGAATCCCCTCCTGAAATATCAAACCGAAATACCAAGGAATGCTCCTCCAAATGCAGAATCCTCAAGTGGAGCTGCGCCCTCCTGAAACTGTCAAACCCTACAATTTTGTCCCTGATGAAGGAGGCCTCCAAATGCCCTGAAACTCGCTAGGAAGATAGATCAGGACACGACAAGTCACTAGGTAAATTCTTAGGGTCAGATCTGAATTATAACCCTTCCAAACTGAATAGATATGAATCTCCAAAATGCTCTCCTTCTCTCCAATTCGTCCAATGCATCCAATAAATCAACTGGCTCATGAAACAGCTTCGGAATGCACTAGATCTAATGGCTAAGACCCTGCAATCAAAACCTAGGTGCTAGAATCTACCGAAGCCCTTCCAATACCTTGGAACGAACCTCCCTCAAAGAATGGTGTGCCCCCCCTTGCTGGAAACCCCCAATGGTGCGCCCTCCTTTTCTTCCTGTGCCTGTGGTTGGTGTAGAACCCTCCTACACTGAATAGATCCGAACTAGAATGGTGTGGAGGAGTATTACATCCCCGAGACCAAGATTGGGACAAGCTAGGTGGAATCTTTCACCATCGAATCATCCTCTAGGGTTTGTTAAGTCAAAACCCTCAAAACCCCCAAGGTATGGGCTCTCTAGCTAGAAGCCAGATATCAAAAATGATAAACATACATGAATGAATGAATAGAGGCCCTTTCCTTTCCTTTATACTTCTTGCTCACCTTCTTCCTCCAAAGTGACTTTCATTTTATTAATATTTAATTAATTAATTAATTAACCTTTTTACCTCTGAAAAGTGCTTTATCTCTCCTTGTGGCTTCCCTGGCCACTGAAAGTCACTTCTCACCATCCCATCCTGTAGTGTTGCTCCTCCCGATTCCAATGAACTATTACACTGAGAGGTTCCTCCAAGTAATGTGCCCAAAATGACCTCTTCGGTGAATTTAATTAACTTATAGTTCAAAATACTCAAAATCATGGAAATCGTCGGAATGCAATGAAACCAAGGCCAACCTGTGCGGAATGGATCATAATGATAAAATGGGATGAGCGATGCAAGCCAGACCCCAAAATGCCTCTCAATAACCCCTGTACTTTCTATAACATCCATCTGGCTACTCTGGTCATCATAAACCTCTGCAATGTGATGATGTCCCAAAGTGGGGACATTACAGATTGTCCTCAACCTCCCATGCATTCTCCAAAATAGCACAACATGTACTATCCACCTGGACTATTGATCTCTCGATAATCTCCAAACACTCATACAATGCAACTTTGGAAAAAGGTCCGGTTGGAATAACGATAAATGATAATGTACCCACATGGACGAAGTACATACAAACCATCGATGCCAAATGGTAAACTTTGTAATGTTGAGTTCACCCTCTATAATGTCAACGAACCATCAATGCTGAATCGTAAACTCTTTAATGTCGAGTTCATCTTGTATGATCTCAATGAACCATCAATGCTGAATGGTAAACCCGTATAATATCCACAAACATATGTTGGAACTTGACACCCAAATTTGTGTGTAAGCAAATCTGGTGTTAACAGGTATGATAAAAGCTTAGAAAGGAAAACTAAAGCTAGAGAATTGGAGTTTTAGCCAAAGAGACAAGTGCAAAAGCTACAGTACTTTGTATTACAAGCTTTGTACTCGTATTGTTTACAAAAATATTGTAGTAATCTAAGTATGTGCACTCTGTTGTATTTCTTCTTTACATGTAATTTGATTCTGGTTTCGTACACGAGGAAAAATAATACAATTGTGCATGAAAAAGATCATTTCTGTAACACTTTGCGAAACCCCTGTAAGATAAAAGTTAAAGCTATTGTAGTTGCAAGGATGCAAGTCTGAATACCACAGGAACATATTAAAATTATAGTTAGGTTGAGTATGAAATCCATGGTTAAGACTCAAGAGCCACAGAATGTAAGATTCAGATAATTTAATATATTGGTCAAGTATGGATTGCTAATCCCCTGCCTCTGATGTGCAGGCAAGTTGGTTTTTGCTGCAGTTTCTCCTCTCAAAAGTGGGTTGAATTCACAATGCATGAAGGTGAATGTGTATGATTCATGAGAATAATGTTATAAAACATATTCTTCCTCATATGTTGACACAGGAATGGATTAAGAATAAAATAATCACATTTGTCAATCTAGAACAACACATTATTTAGGTACATCACATAGGTGCTGTAAAACCTTTGAGCAGATAGTATAATTTCTTACTCGTGAGAATTCAAATCTGGTCGGTCATTTTATACAAAGGAACTGAACAGAAATACCAGGTCAATATTACAGTACCCGATTGTGAACCAGCATTAGAAAACTGTTTAAAACTGTGTAGTGTCAACTGAAAATGCACCAAGATGGGGAGTAGAATGATATATAAAAGCAGAGATGAACATACCCAACGTGTGTTGCTGTAATTCATCTCTCTCGAAGCCTTTCCAGAGAAAAAACCCCGACCCAGTGGACTATAAGGCACTATTCCAATGCCTAGCTTCCTAGATAGGCATAAGATGAAGAGCCTCTTAGCTATTGTTTCACACCGTCATAATACAATCTAGGAAACAAATTTTGCGCATTCAAATTAAAATTTCCAAGTTTCTTACTGTGCCCTTTTACAAAAGAAAGTGAAGTTCTTTTAGATATTAGAAACTCAAAGCAAACCACAAGTCATTGTCCTTCTTTATAAATAAATCTGAATATACTGAATAACTTAACAGATGTCATGAAACAACTCTTATCCTAGTATTTTGTTAATTCACAAGAACAATAGTGGAAGTGAAAAGCCTGGAAAAGATTCCTGTAAGTAGGCGTGCGTGCATTTTGAAATTATGATGATGAAGCATCCATTTTATTAGAGAAAACTAAGATCCAGTTTCACTATTATTAGAACAGCATAAGTCAAAAGGAAACCCACAAGGATTGATAATCAACCATCAGTTAATATCCTCCTTCCCTTGATCCTCAAGCCAACATTGACTTCTTAAAAGTTCCAAGCACAAAGCTGCTATTTACAATGAATTTTGAAGGTAAAGGATGAACAGAAATACCAGTCAAGCATCTTTTAATACATCTTCCTTTCTATGTGGTTTAAGTTAGTTGTGTCCTTGCCATAGAGCGACTGGTTTAAAGTTTATGAAGAAATGCCATGAGTTCCATCTCATAAAGTCTTATGACATTAAGTAACTTAAACCTTTCACTTCCAAAATGAACAAACATAATGTGAGAAACCCTACTGGATTAATCTCAAGAATATGTATCTTGAAGAAAGATTTATCACGTCTGTATTTTCTCTAATACAAGACAAATATTCAAAAGCCAAGATCAATAATTTCTTTTCCGAATAAAATCCAGTGTAAATTCCACTTCATTCAATCATGTGTTCTCAAATTTCATCTATATGGAAATTGTTATCCCCGATTTCTAGGGATAACCAGGAGATCATGTCTTGAGGCCCACAGGTCCTAGACATGGAGTACCGAGAGCAGGATTGACCTGAGCATGGCCCTGGAGGGCCTATCTTTCTTCTCCTTCATCAGACTTGTCTTGTCAGCAGCAGCAGCATCCATCACCATCGGCTTGGACTTGTATCGGAGAAGACTCTTGCTCCATGAGGTAGTTGGCCCAGGTATCATGGTATGTGTCATTTTGATCATTATAACCTTTATATATATGCATCTTACTCCTTTTATTTCTGACAACTGCTTGGATCTTACATTGACCCGCTTGACCATGGTTGGGGGGATTAACAGAGTGTCCTAGCAAGCATGTACCCATAGGCTTTGGTTTGACACTAGGGGGATTTATGAAGAGCCATCGTCCGCTCCCATCATATCATCACTTTTACATCTTATCTCCCACTCATCTGTCCCATTCCCCTAGTCTGAGCATTAGGATGATCTGTTTGTGGGGTTGCACCTTGTCTCGTGGGAAGAAGGGGCTAAAGGCCCAGAAGGTAAAAGCAGTCGGTAAAAGATAAAAGCCATAAAAATGAAACTAGAGATGCCTCGCCCAGGAATCCCCGAGAAGGCAATAAAAAGCCTCCCAGCAAGAAATAAGAGGGACCCGAAGAAAAATAACAAAACAAGACCTAGCCAAGAGGATAGGGGGTCTCATCACGAGCCAGCCTATTATGTTCATGGGTACCTAGCAGTATGACATTGCCATTATCTGGTCACCACGCCAGGGCAGTGACCTTTGGTTGCATGGCCAAGGGAAAGGGGGTCTCATCACGAGCCAACCTTATCATCTCTGTGAAAGTGCTTGTGGAGGTAACACTATTAGCTCTGGTCCTGCCTTAAAGGCGGTGTCATCTAGTTAGACCTTTAAATAAAAAGAAAAAAGCAATAAAGAAAGAAGAATAAGACAATGAGGCTTGGAAGAAGTGCATCCATGGCCGAATTACATTTCGCCTTCTACAAAGGCACCCGGTAATATCATGCATCCCTTTCTTTCACTCTACTGCAATATGACTAGACATCCCCTAGCCACAACCCCTCGTTTACATGGCTTGGATGATACCCTCTGGAGACTTTCCTTTTTCTTATGGATGTTGGCCCAATAAGGGCATTTTGTCTTGAAGAAAACTGTATAGTAAGGTCATTGTAATGTCTTTGAGCTATTGATTGATATATCGGGGTTTTATGCATGTATTTGATAAAATTAATGATGGCATTGATTGACATTACTATGATCCTGTGACTAATAGCGAGCCCATGGAGGCAGAAGTTTTTGATGTGAGGACCATGCAGAGCCGGACGGTACCGGTTGGGCCCGTGCACATGGGGAGATGATTAGCTCGACCCTCCATGGGGTGAAGAGCCCATCGAGGATGGTTGTTGGGACCCCATGGAGGCGAGCGGGCAGTGATTGGTTGAGCTCTTGCATGAGAAGAAGAAGGATGTTCCATCGAGGACACTTTAGGTGAGCTGACCCGGGGGTTGACCTTCGGATGGGCGTTTCCCTTTGATGACCGGGCGTCACCCGAGGAGGCGCCGAGCATCACCCAATGTGGAGTTTGTGGAATGATTTAGCACATGTGGCTTGGAGGAGCCCGGGAAGGGATAACGTTTGACTTCTGAATGCTGGACTAGCCCAAAGAACTGCGTCTCCCTCATAGGGGCTTGGCGTCTCACTTTTGCTCATTTAGGTCTTTTACTTAGCATTTAATGTAAAAACAACATGATTTTTGTTTGTAGCAGCCATTTATTTTAATGACCTAATTGCCGTATAGGTCATGATACACTATATATTGTGGATGTTTTTCCCATTTTGAGAAGAACACACAACTCATTCTCTTGTGAGGTCTGATTTTTGGCACTACTTGGGTATTTGGTCTTTTTTTTAAAAGTGAAGCGCACTTGTTGATGGAAGGATTTTGCCAGCATGTTTGGCATTTCTCTTGAAGGAGGTTTTGCAAACTAGGGTTTTGCATATGCTTTTCATCATGATATGTAAGTGTTTTTCTTGCAAAACACTTCTTGAATTGAATGGTTGTAGGTTTATATTCTTGCATTTACTTATAAATTTGTGATTTAAAACCTAGGTGACAAGCACCTGATAGGTCTTGTTTCATGTCCCCTTAGAGAAATTTTCAGCCATTGAAGAAGGAAGAAGAGCCTAGCCTTTGCTACACTCTTCTTACTTTTTATATTCTTGCATTTACTTATAAATTTGCTGATTTAAAACCCTAGGTGACAAGCACACAAGTAGGTCCTTGTTTCATGTCCCCTTAGAGAGAAATTTTCAGCCATTGAAGAAGGAAGAAAGAGCCTAGCCTTTGCTACACTCTTCTTACTTTTTCCCTTAAGCTAGCTTTGATTTTTTAAAGGTTAAGAAGGAGGTGACGTCCTAGGCCTAGGTTATCTACACCTAGGGCCGTCCATCTTCTAGGGTTTTGTGAAAGAGCCTTGCCATTGCAACACTCTCCCTCACCTCATCCTCTTGTTTTAACTTATCCTTTATGCTAGCCGTTTTGCCAAGTTTGACCTAAAGAAGGAAGAAAGAGCACAAGGCCTTGCTTAAGCAACACCGGAGTGAGCCTCTTTCCCCTAGGGTTTTGATTCTAGGGCCCTGCCATTGCAGCACTCTAGAACCCTTCCCTCTTGTCTTTAGCCTTTTATTCCTTCAACCTTGAGTCCTCTCCTTAATTGACTCCATCTACCCTTAGGCACTGATCTTAGACACACAACGTTGAAGTGGTAGTGCTCAAACCAACTCTCAAAAACTTTTAATTTTGAAACCCTAACTAGGCTGACGTCACACTTGGTTATTCCATCTTGACGTAGCAACTTTTGATGATAAGCAATTAGATGATGATTGAAGGCATTTATTGAGTAAATGATTGATTAAATACATTGTTAGCCACATCATCTCAATAGTTATTGATGAATTGATACTTTTCCATTGCTGTATTGATAAAACGTTGATCTCATTAATATCTGTTATTTCACATTTCTTACATATTAATGTCAGATAGTTACATGAAGTACTAACCCACTGAATTATAGCCTGCATATATTCTTTTGCTACTGTCTTGTTCTGGGCAGGTATTCTCATTTGGGCATACACTTCATTTATTGGCTGATTATCCAGACTTTCTGACCTTGGTGGTAACTTGTGAGGAGGAACTTTTGCCTTGACCTTTATACTTCAACCTCTTCAAAACCCCAGGTTACCGGGGACGTCTCCCCTGGGCTAACCTCCCTAAATAGAAAGAACCTCCCCATTGAGGTGACATTGGGTGGGGAAGGTTCCTGTTACGCCAGTTTGGCCTCTATCCTCTAACCATCCGACCTAGCTACAAATTGTGCGATAACAGAAATCATTGGAACAATCTCTGCCCATGTGAACTCTTTACTAAACGCTGTAACATTATCCTACACATTTTTAAAGACTATTTTTTTGTATGTAAATAAATCTATGTTAATGAGCTGTTTTGTACATAAGCTCGTAGTTTTGTAATAATGTTTTGGTTTTTTGGCATTTGATATTTTGTAAAAGGCCACTTGTGTTAAATAAGGTCTCAAATATTTTGTACTATGTACATGAGCTATTTTATTTATGAACTCATTAATTTAGTGTTTGAATCCTTAATACATCATCTTATGTTTGATTATTTAAATAATCATCACGAAGTTGAGAGTTGTCAGTTACACATTAATGACTCCCACTAAGTTAGTGGGGAGTTGTATTAAAAGGGGACTCCCCCTCACTTGTAATGAACCAATCTATTATTAGTCATTAATATACAACATTTCTCTTTCAATTGAGAATTATATGGAGATGTTTTCCTCTATCTTTTAGGAATTGTACTTCCATTGTTTCTTGCTTATTTTCTGTTACTATCATTGATTCTCTATTTCTGTTGCAGTAAGAGTTCCATTTGGTTACATGACCACTGCAAGTTGGTGTTAGAGCTTTAGTTGATTTTTTCTCTCTTATTGTGTTCCTCCCCCCTCCCCCTTCAAGAAAAATCAGAGTGGTGGTTTTGGCATAGAAGGGCTGCAACATTCATAGATTCTTATGAAATTTTTCTAGAAGAATTTTTAGAAATTAATCACAGATCTGAATTCTGTTCAAAAAAATCTGTGGCTTAAAAAAATTCAGATCTGAGGTTGAACGGCCAAGAAATTGCAATTTGAAAAAACTACCATTTTTGGTGTAATTTTTCTACTGCTGCAGCTATAAATTAAGGTTTCTCAACTACTTATCAAAAGAATGTCTCAGTTTTGTTTTACCCATTGTTCATCTTATTAGCTTTGTATTAATATATCATATGCTTTATTTAGGTTAGTAATGAAGAAGAAATGATCATTTCAAATTGGTCCAGCATATATTTCTAATTTTTCCTCATGAGGCTCTGTTAACCCCTGGATTTTTGCACATGCAAAACTTGAGGGTTAAGGGCCAGCATATTCCATTTGGCTAGTATTCAGACATTGCTTGCAGAGACAGTTTTGCTTGAGCCAGGGTTGGTTCCCATTGAGTTCAAGTATAGGATTGGTTCAGTGATGTGTTCTTGATTCAGAGGCAGATATTTCACAGATTTTCGTCGGATTGGAGAGAGTTACTATTTTTAGCAGTACTCCTACATTCTAGGAGACAGGGTTCCGAGGCATGCATGTCATAGATGATGATATATTTGGGATGTTGCAAGATTCCGAGTCCAATGAGCTACATTCGGGCGACATGTAAGATATTACTATTTTTGCAGTAGCTTGCATGTCAATTTTGACCACATATTTGGACTCCCCATTGAAAATTGAGTCTGATGAGTATAATTTCATGGACAAGCGAGAATTTTCTATTTTTAGCAGTGTGCCACGTGGCACCCATGCAAGATTGACACGTGACAACTCTGGAGTGTGACACTTGGCAGTCCTTGGGGGTGACATGTGGCAGTCTTAGAATGTGACATGTGGCATCTTTTGGGAGTGACAAGTGGCAGAACTAAGGCACATGCATGAGACAGGGTTGATGTGGTAGGCGTTTGAGTTGACTGAGCGCATGTTTGAGTCATCAGGGTGCATGTATTGAGTTAACTGGTGTAAACAAGGAACATGCATAAGTTATGGGACTGAAGTGGCGCATGGAGGAGTTTACGAGGTGCATGGTTGAGTTAACTAAAGCGCACTCTCTCTCTCTCTCACTTCATTTTACTTATCTTGGAGTATCTTCACTTAGACTCCAAGCATCTTCACTATACCATTTCTGTATCTATCTCTATGGCACAATCAGTCTATTGGTGAACGCAGAAATAAAGCTTTTTTGTTCTCAACTTCTCATATCAAGCTCTCATAGTTTGTTGGTATTTTGATGGATGTTTATGCAATTATTAGAAGTTAATTAGCCTTTTATCTAGGTAAAATATACCATTTAATAGCACCTTCTATCTCCTTCTTTCCATTTCTCTTTAAAGCTAACACTGCAAGGATTCCACCATTATTCATAAAATCAAACATTGTAACTCTTTTGGGTTGTTTAATCGCAGACCAAAATTACTTTTTTGTTTCTGTTTTTATTGTGTTTATTGCAGATTTACAGCTTGAAAGAAGCTCAAGAAAAGGTTAGGGATGCCCCCTGAGGTTAGCAAGCACTAGCCCAAATGGAGAGGGGTTTTGCCAATGATACTTTGGGAAGCTTCTCCTAAAGTTTCATAGATTTTCGTTTTCTGATTTACTGCATTATTCATATTTACTTTTGAGTGCGGAAAGCTGTGCTAACAAATTGGCATTGTTGTTGGGGATCGTCGTCATTTCCCAGTTTTCAATAACGACATTGGTGTGCGCTTCTAATTGCTTTTTTGTTTTCAAACTCATGTTGTGACTCCACATTTTACAGGGTCAGCTCCTCTCGGGAACTCAAGAAAATCGCCCAAATTTGATCCAACTCAAGGTCTGCTTCCAACACTTGACGACCCTGGACACTTGTTCCCAGATAGCCTGACTTCAGCACCTGGGATCACACCGACCTTGACAGTTGGCACTGTTGTTGTATCCATGGCCTAGGTTGCTTTCCCACTTGTCACAACCAACAACACTATGGTAAGTATACTGTCGACTAGCTCGTCAGCTTAGGTAAATTCTTCCTCTATCCCTATGTCTTTCATTTCTCTTGTTTCGAATCCTACACAAAGTATGGTTGGTCAAGTAGTCAGGTTTTCCCTTACTGTTTATGCTCCATTAGATTTAATCCAGTTGAAGGGACAACCACATGCTATGACGACAAGAGAATACCATGATCGCCTTCCCAAGTTCGCAGGAAGCAATGTTGTTATTGTCGAGGACCATCTGAATGCATTTTTGAAATTTGTAGATGACTTTGAGATTGAGCATGAGGATGTGGTAATGAAAATATTCATGCAGACCCTAGAGGGAGACGTGCAAGCATGGTACAAGGATCTTCCAGCTAGCTCCATCAATGAATGGGACTCTTTCCAAAGAACGTTCACTGAGAGATGGGCTAATAAATAGGATAATTCTTTCCTCTTAGATGCTTTCTCTTCTATCCAAAAATAAGAAAATGAAACTGTTTCTGAATTTAACACTAGGTTTTCAAAAAGTTATCATAGGATTCCTAATAATGTCAGGCGACAAGCCTAATGTTGAAATTACATTGTTATATTATTTTAAATTGTTTGATGGATCTTTTTCTTTTTTGCTTAGGGAGAAGGAACTACAAGGTTTGGACTTTGCTTTCGTTGCTATGGTCAAGATCGAGAAAAATATTTTCGCATCTCAGAAAGTCCAGTTACCATTTTTTAGATTGTTTGATCCACAAGCAAGGAGAGTCCAAGACCATCTGTCAAAGGACCCCAAGAACATAAAGATGAAGTAGAAGCAGACAGGGAAGAGTTACCTTCAAAGATTGTTGGCATGTTGAATGATTTGAGCAACAGAGTCGTGAAAATGAAAAAGAACATGCAAACTCCACAGAACATGCATGCAAACCAAAGACAGTTCCAACACAAGAATCCTTTCCAACATGCAAAGAAACTAAATGAACAGAAGGTTCCAGTACCTTTTTCGGGAACTAATTTTGTAGACCACTCATTGACTAGTCATTACTGCAGGGCTTGTGAGCTACCACATAATGAAGAGGGATGTGTTGTATTTGAACGAACCACTTATATATATGCCCCTTGTTATCACAATATTTGTACTTGTGCAAAGCCCTCCACAAGATCCCCAAATCTTATGTAACTATGGAAGAAACTACCACTGTCACCTAAGAAAAATCTTCCCTTGTTTCAGTGATGGAAGAGTTCCACCATAGGGGAGGCTTCCTTGGTAACTGTTGTCGTGCCCATTGTCGTTCTTATACACTTACAAAGCGTGAGCTGGTTTGGCTCACTTAGTGTCATGGAGCACAATGCCCTGGGTTCATAACCCGTTGTCACTCACGGAACATCTTACGTCTAGGCTCACTCCTATGGAAACCAATGGGCGTAGTACCTTAGTTACTAGATGTGTTTGAGTTAAGTTCTAGGAGTTAGTTTTAATTACCGTTAAGGCTTGGGGGATTCCAATCCTAAGATGCACAAGCAACAATGCAAAGATCGCAGGGTTAGTATGTTAAGCAAGACCTTTCCTAGGGCAACTAAGACTAGTGCTAGATTGGGCAAGGGGTCAACTAGATGTTAGGGTGATTCGTTATAAGTATGATTACAAGTTATACAAAGAATAGTTGAATCAAAAATTAACTACAAGATTTACAAGTAAAGAATGCTAAAATACATCAAACAAATTAACCACTTTAATGATTTGTGTGCAAGTTACAAGAAGATCAAAGCATCATATTACATTTATGAGATCATCATCAATACATCATCAAATAAGAGTTATGAGTTTTAAGAACAAGTATTATGAAGATGAAGAACACCCACTCTTAGTTATTAAACCCTGTTGTTAGATGTAAAACAAGATAATTCCTTGCCTCTAACCTCGTTGTTAGGCGTAAACGCATGGCGTTGTGTGATCACTTGCCCGACCTGGATTGTTAGGCGTAAAAACTTAGAATGAGTTCTTACGACCTAGTTGTTGACGTCAGCATAAGTTGTTTAGTTCCTTGCTTGACCTAGTTGTTAGATGTAAAGCATGACACTGTGCGTTCTTTGTTTTTGACCTCGCTGTTAGAGGTAAATCAAGACACTGTGTGTATTCCTTTTTTCTGACCTAGTTTTTAGACGTAGAGCAAGATGAGTTTTGCTTCTGGCCTAGTTGTTAGGCGTGAAGCATAACACCGATGATTCCTAGCTTCTGACCTGGAACATTAGACGTAAGGCGAGATGTTGATATTCCTTGCTTGGCCTAGTTGTTAGGCGTAAAAACAAGATGAGTCATGCTTGACCTAGTTGTTAGACGTAAAGCATGGCTGTCGATTCCACCAAAGCGACCTAGTTATTTAGACATAAAAGCGGGATGACGAAAAATATTACTAGCCGACCCTAGTTGTTAGGCGTAAAAGCAAGATGTGGCCCGACGAGCTTACCCATTGTGACATTGAGCTAGTGTAGTGTCTTGTGATGAAAGCGACCTTACGCTATGATGAGGTATCATTTTTTCTTGATACATGTTTGATCTTTGAATGATGATAGCATTCGCTTTTGAGAATGATGATCTTAGCGATGAAAACTTCGATGACTCATAAATGTGCTAGACAATTCGAGATGATATTGGCGATGTGTCCTCGAGATGCCACTGATGAAGCAAACCTCTCTCGCGTCGCGATGAATACCTTCTTGTTAAGAGTGTTGAAATAATGTAGCTACGAAGAGCATTCTTATTATTAAGTTAAATCCCCATTGTGGATTAATCGTATTATTATTGTTATTGGATTAATCAGCATTGAGGATTAATCAAGTCATTAATGTGTGTGTTATTAGATTAATCCCCATTGAGGATTAATCCTTGAAAACCATTCGGTAATATGAGGACGAATCCCCTTTATTAGTTGGTCATGGGACAATTACAAAGTGGAGAATAAGAAGTCAGACCCAACAATTATAATCAAAGGGCCAGAATTAATAAAAGATGGATTTACCCACCCAGAGTGAAAGGTAGGCCCTGCCAGATGGTGACTCTTCACGCGTGCAAGATTGATATAAATGAAGGCTAGCACCACTTCTTGAACACACTTCACTTGCTCATTCTCTTATGAGGCAACTGCAATTAAGTTGGAGAGAGGAAAAGAAGGGTGGCGCATCACTTGAGGAGGACTTTTACGTATAGATTGAGTTATCTCTTGAACATTATTGTAAGCTATTTATGATAAGGAAGTTTTTGTTGGGTTTTCTTCCCACTAGAGGGTTTCCAGGATAAATGTTGTGTCTCTTGTGGATGTGTATTTCTCGGTGATCTCTTGTTCTTATTATGCTCTTATCTTATGAAATGTAAAGAACTATAATAATGGCATAAACATTAACAAACCGGGTCTTATAACCCAACAATAAAAGATTTACCTTGAAGCGAAATAATGCTCATAAACATAACAATTGATCATGAAAAGTAAGCATTAAACGAGTAGATTATTATCCAATTGCTAAAAGTAATTTACGAACAAGTTAAGCCACTTTTTAGATAGGTGTATGTGTTAAATTTAGAGTTATATTAAATACTTTTCAATTTACTAGACAATAATAGCATAAGCGAGATCAGCAGGAAACACAATCTGGGTACACAACATTTTGAAACCCTCATGGGGAGAAACTATAAAATCCCTTAATATAGATTGTCAATACAATGCAGATAAAAGACAGTACTAGAGAATATCAAGGCAATCGCCTCTCTTCTCCTTTTTGTTGGGTTTTCTTCCCCTAGAGGGTTTCCCAGGATAAATGTTGTGTCTCTTGTGGATGTGTATTTCTCAGTGATCTTGTTCTTATTATGCTCTTATCTTATGAAATGTAAAGAACTATAATAATGGCATAAACATTAACAAACCAGTCTTATGACAACAATAAAAGATTTGCAACAGAAGCAAGAAATAATGCTCATAAACATAACAATTGATCATGAAAAGTAAGCATTAAACCAATAGATTATTATCCAATTGCTATAGGTAGTTTCTGAACAAGTTAAGCCACTTTTAGATAGGTGTATGTGTTAAATTTAGAGTTGCTATTAAATACTTTTCAATTTACTAGACAATAATAGCATAAGCAGGATCACTGAGAGAAACACAATCACAAGGTACACAACATTTTATCCTGGGAAACCCTCATGGGGGAGAAAACCCAACAAAAACTTCCTTAATATAGATTGTCAATACAATGCCAAGATAAAAGACCAAGCACTAGAGAATATCCAAGACTGAGCAATGCGCCTCTCTCTTCTCCTTCTTCTAACTACAACTTCCTTCAAACTTGCGCACTAGATGAGTGACTTGAGTGAGAGAGAATGAGACATCATCCTCTCTTATTTATACTAGCTGGGAGGCGCTAGGGTTGTGTCTCTTCACCAAGCTGGGCCGACTTCTTCATGTTAATGTTTATGCTATTATTATAGTTCTTTGCATTTCATAAAGATAAGAGCATAATAAGCACAAGATCACTGAGAAATACACATCCACAATAGACACAGTATTTATCCTGGGAAACCCTCTAGGGGAAGAAAACCCAGCAAAAACTTCCTTATCATAAATAGC